>CM035438.1:144012425-144264925 GCA_020310875.1 Ceratopteris richardii | reverse complement strand
GCGGGGGAAGCTTTTACAGAGAGTAGTTGGCTTTACAAGAAAAAGGTTAATCGCCCACTCATCACCCTCAAGCAGGGCCCACTTGGGTAAAATGTGTTCTTTATCAAAAGGAATACTTGATGAATCTTAAAAAAATGTGGGGTTTCTTACAATTAGCGATCCTTTTGCCAAGAAGGGATAGTGAATCCAAGTTCATTTTGGGTAGTGCATACTTTGGGTCCATAAATTGGATAAAGCATTAAATAATGTCATAAAATTTCGGGCAGTACACACTTCATGCTCGCAAAAGACGTTTCCAAAATGAACAATTAAGAATGAGTTTCGCATGAGTGCTTAAGCACGCGCAGGATATTAAATGCAACTTCTGAAAGCTTCCACATGAATAGAACATTGCTTTCCAATGAAACTTGCACAAAGCACTTGCAATGTGATGTTTAAAATACTTCACTTTCGGTTATAGGCTGTCAAAATTTGTGCAGCTCCAATATGGCGGGTTTGATAATGCCTGTGTGTGTGTGTATATGTCTGTTTGAACTTCGCATTTGTACTTCATGATGTGAGACTTGATTGTTTCTTGGAATGGATTTGTAATTTCATCACTTCAACAACCTACAGGCAACTTTATCTCCCCTTCTCCATTCCAAATAGCGCATCAGTTCAATGTGAAGCCATGGAGATGCAATCCCTCATCTGTAAGGGAGAAGATTTGAGAAACTCGTGATACAACCAGTTGTATAGAGGAAGAAAAGGCATGGGACATATGGATTTGCGTCAACTGATAAATTCACGCGAACCATATGAAAATTGCGTCAACTGATAAATTCACGCGAACCATATGAAAATTTAAACCATACAGAACCAGTCGATGCAAACTACACTGATAAAATCTGCCAAATAATTAATGGCGAGAAAGTTGGTTTTCCTTTTTTTTTTTTGGTTTTTCTTTAGGGGCAGCAAAATAGTAAAATTTTAGCGTTTGTATAACAGAATAAAATTCATATTGTCAAGCGGTGAAAAGTGTGTGTAGAAGAAATTCAAGGACTGAGAATGCAGAAAAGTATGATCAGAAAGAGAGGATGAAAAGTCCAATCAAAGGCCTAACACGTCAATACGGCCCATCATTGCAAAATTGAAAGAGGTTTTGAATCCACATCCAATGCCCATCCACATATAGTTGCAAACAATAAAAATGGCATAAATTTCTAATCATAAGGATAAAACTAGGATATAGTGGGCTTACTGAAAACCTCTCAACAAGATTCTTTTCCCTCTGACCCAAACCAAGTGTGCACACACCTAAGGAAAATTGCAAAATATAGATTAGCAAAAGAAGATACCTTCATATAAAGAAATATGGAGCTCAACACATAGAAGAAATACCAAGGGAAAGAGGATGAATGTGCAGATAATAGTTCAATACAAGCTTATCAAGCATTAGAAATGCCATAAACCTTACATAGACGTAAAACAATGAGGCAAGAAAATGAAGTTATAAGATTGCAATATCAACTTCTCTTCTCTATCAAAATGAATAAACAAGCCTAATACACAAGAGTTGAGTTCATTACGTAGACTTGTGTTTGGACATGCTTGAATCTAAACAAAACTAAAAACCCTAATCTAATGAAACCTAATAAATTAACTATTTATTGGGAATTCACATTGAGGAATCCTCTAGTGCTTTTGCAAAGGTTATTGTACATCAAAATTGGAACTTATTAAAAAATTTTGATAATTAAGAAAAAGGAAGAATCCAAGGTTTGTTTCATCCTTGTAGCTCTTCTTCAATTTTCTTTTCTTCAATAATCGATGCAACACATCCCCCTTCCTAGTGTCTCTTGTCCTTGACAAACCATTGTGTTATTTGCTACAATTAAGCAATCTCGATCTACTATCACTGCCTTGAGAGAGCTCCTTCCTGGGCCTTTGTAAATGATGGATGATAATGGGACATGGTTGCATATCCATCCATTTCTCTACATTCTTTCCCCCCTTGTTGATATTGATCCTTGTGATTACTATTGCATATCCATCCATCTCCATGCATCCTTTTTCCCCTTGTTGAAATTGGTTCTTGTGATTATAGTTGATGACTTTAGATCCTTAAGTGTGCCTTAAATTTCTTTGTAAAGATATCCTAAAAGTCTCTTGCATTACTAATCATTACTAATCTTGATAGGCATGCACCTTCAATAATTGAGATGACATGGTGTAGTTGCACTTTCTTTGTCAATTTCTTGAGAATGTGCATGAGACTAAAACAAACATGCCATATAATGTGGGAATATGACAATGCATATCTAAAGTGCATTTCAAAAGGTGTGATGCAAGGAGAAGGTAGTTAGGAGTGATCTCATATGTTTTTGATGTTGAAGATTTTTTTTTTCATACCTTCTAGTCTTTCTTTCAAGCATTGTTTAATAGAATTTGCGTGCCCATATTTATATATTTATTCAAATAGAAAAAGAAGATAAATGAAAAGGAAAGGTACAAAACTAGAATTTTTGTTTCCTTTTCTTTTTTTGTTGTTTGCATGACAAGCATTTGCTTCTTGTTGTAGTCCTTATGGGGGATGGACAAGGGGTGGCCTGAAATATGTGCCTTGTGCATGGACTTGTAATGTTGCCTCATGCATGTATATTCTAGAATGTAGTGAGAACATTATGGTACAAAGTTCATGGTCTACATGATGTGCATAGGGGTGGCCACACAAAGAGTTAATTTTATTTTTATGAATTGACTTGAGAGAAAAAATGAGATCTTGATTGATCGATTCAAACGAATATGAATGATGACATAGATAGATCAATTTGATTATATCATGCTTTTGCATTTAGGCCAAACATTGATTCATCAATTTAGGAGCTTTGAATATTGTCTTAGGATTATGGGAGTGGACATAATTGGATGGTTCCATAGAGATGTGATCAATTATGTAAGGATGTTTTTCTTCTATTTTTTTGTGGAATCCATATTTGATGCTTACCCTTTTGACAAAAAGGGAGTGCCTTGAAAACATGTATGAAATTCACCTTATGTTTGAATGGATACTTTGAATGGTGGCTTGAATTCTTGACTAAATTTATTTTTCCTTACTTTAGTCTCCTTGGTATTCTTATATCAACAGAGTTTGTTAGCATTTGTGGTTCTGATGAATGCTTGTGCTTTGCACTCGATAGATTTGCTTTGGAAACTGAATTTGAGATAGGTTTTTGTTAGCACTCAAGGTCAGGAACGAGGCACACAAACATGTCAAAGAAGTGGACACATAAGAAGAAGGAGCAAGTAGGGAACTCCAAGAAGTACATGTCAAATTTTCAGAAGAAATCCCTATAAAAATAGTGATTCTCATCACTAAAAGCCATTGTAAATACCATTTCACATTTTTCCACCTCCATTTTGTTCAAGGCAAGGAGTCCTTGAGCTTGAGGGGTATTAGAAGTATTATCCTACCAATTTTCATAATTTTTAGACTCTGTTTGAGCCCTCAAATAAGCCCTAGAACCTAATTTTAAACTAGGCCAGACACTAGATCAGGAAAGGGCCAAAAATAGTAAAAAAACTATAAAAAGAGCTAGAGAGTTCATTTTTGGGGTTAGTTTGTTGTACATTTGAGCTTTTATATGAGAACTCTTTTGTAATTGAAGGTTTCCATTGGTCCTCTCTTCACTCTTACCATGTGCACATGTGTGTATGTGTGGGCATGCTTGTGTGCTTTCACTCGCTCATGGTCTTCATACGAGTCCTCACGTCTCCCACTACAAGGAATATGGGCACATAGCGATGGTTGACGTGACACAATTTCATCGCTATAAAATTGCATAAAGCATCGCAAGAAGCATCGAGCGCGGAACGTCTGTTAAAGGACGAGAAATACGACGTTTTATCGACGTGTGGTGTGATGGGATATGAGATGGTCACATTGAGCATCACTAAAGCGACAATTTAAAAAACCATCGCTTATGCGATGCTATTCACGTCGTATAAGCAATGGTGATTAACGTCACTTATGCGATGGTAATTGGACGGGCCTTTACGACACCTTAGCATCGCTTACATGATGCGTTTTTGACGAAAAAAATTAAAACATTGGAGGCTCTTCGATCGACATCTTCACGCATCCCGAAGAGCTCTCCAATGTTTGCAATTGCGTTGCACTTATGAGCTGAAACAATCGCTTGTAGAATTTTTGTTTTGTCTAACCTCTATCTTATTGTCTCTCTCTATCTCTATTTATCTCTTTCTACCTCTTTATCTCTTTGAATTATCTCTCTCTCTCTCTCTTTATTGTAGGTTATTCAAGAAGCTAACCAAGCAAAAAATATGGCTAACTATTGTAAGTACAATTTCCATTCTTTGTATATCATTTGAATTGTGTTATTTTCATTAGTTAACATACTCACACTTATTGATATGCACATATACACTTATACATGATGAAGATGCACGTTCGCACATATACACATGTACATACACACACATACATGTGCACATACACTTACACATACACACACATACACATGCATATGCACAAACATTTCTACAACCACATAGAAGACTTGCATGCATGCATTATTGCATATATACATACACATACAAACATTAACATATACGTAAATACATGTATATGCACATCCACATGCATGCACATTCACATGCATGCACATGGATGCAAATGGAAATGCATCCACACGCACATGCATGTTTCATACATATACACATGCATATACATACACTTTTATATGTTTATACACATACACATACATATGCACATATGTATATATACACACACATACACATATATACACATATATATGCACATACGTACACACACATATACACACACATGCACATACATACATACATATACACATATACATGCACATACACACATATACACATACACTTACACATATACATGCACATACATATACACACACATACACATGCACATGCACATACACATATACACACATATACACACATATACACACATATACACACATATACACACATATACACACATATACACTTACACATGCACATGCACATACATACATACATACATATACACACATATACATATACACACACATACACATGCACATCCACATACACATACATACAGATATACACTTACACATGCACATGCACATACATGCATATACACATATACATATGTACATACATTCATATACACACACATATTACACACATGTACATGCACATACATACACAGACATATTACACATATATACATGCACATACATACATACATACATACATACATACATACATACATACATACATACATACATACATACATACATACATACATACATACATACATACATATACACACATACACATGCACATGCACATACACATACATACGATATACACTTACACATGCACATACAGATACATGAATATACACATATACATATGCACATATATACATAGATACATACATATACATGTGTATAGACACACTTACACATATAGATATACACCTACATGTGCATATATACATTTTATATACACACAAGTGCACATAATTATGTATGAATTATATAATTAAAGTAATAAAACACATGCTTAATATAAACAATAATAACAATCAATAGAACAAAACTTTTCATTACTTAATACCATACACACAATTCAAAACATAACTGAAATGAACTATATATATATATATATATATATATATATATATATATATATATATATGTAAATACATATCCAATGTCATAATCAAGAATCCTAATCATCATCATCATCATGATGATGATGATGATGATCATCAACAACATGATCATCCTCATCCTCATCCTCATCATCACGATCATCCACATGATCTGATGTATCTGTGTGAGCACCCTGTGATGATCGAGATCGTCCCTCTTGTGTCTGTCTCTCCCTCTCATCCATATCTACCTCTCCATAATACTCCTGTATTACATATAACAAACATAGATAACTAAAACAGTTAAAACATCCATAAAAATAAAATAATTATATAAAATTTAATAATACTCACAAATGCATCTGAATGATCTTGCATATATCGCTCAAACGCTGATATCCAAAATGTGTAGCATACTCGATCTCATGTTTCGTAGGATATCGACCATAATCCTTTCGCTGCATTGAAACAAAAAAAAAAAGATTAGTTTCTTGCGTTTTAACTAAAATAAAAAATATATTCACAATAACACATATACTTACAAATGTAGCTAGAAAACCATGATAGCCCATTTGCCCTAGGTGCGATGTGTGGCCCGAATCAACTTTCTGCTTTGCAGTGGCTTGTTTATTTAAAGAAAAAAGAAATACATAAATTAAATATAAAAAATTCATAAAATATATGAAAAGTATAAATATAAACTATTAATTTGTATACCTTTTGTTGAGGAGATGACGCCTGAAGATGTAGCTGTCTATGAAAAATTTGCCACATCTCAGGTGGTATGTTAGATCGCCTCTTATTTTTTTCCACTATACAATATCTCTTATTAATTTAATCTCAAACAAAAAAAGAAACATCAGAATACATACACATATATACACACACATACACATACACATACCCACATACACATGTACATGCAAACATATACACATACATATATGCATACATATACACATATACATACATATAACATAAACACACATATACATATCCACATATATACATACACACATACACATACACATGCATGCATATACACTCATTCATACAGAATACATGCATTTATCCCACAATAATGTGTATTTGTGTATATGTGAATATGTGTGTATGTGTAAATGTGTATATGTGTGTATGTGTAAATATGTATATGTGAATATTTATGTATGTAAATAATTAGATTATTAATATCAAATACCATTATTTCTAGATTTCGATAAATTAAATGGAACTCCACCACCGTCTCCTAATCGTGCAAGGACTATATACTGTAAGTATATCAAACTTTTAATTTTAAATATATTTGATAGATACATAACTGATATATTTTTTTGTTTCTTGTTATAATTAGATCCTGATCAATCAGAGGGCACTTCACCACCTCCTACCCATGCAATAACTTCACATGTGTCCTCTGATAGGAATTATGATGAATTTTACTATCAAGAGCATATTATATGTTGGTGTAACTCTTGTTATGGCACGTATTGAAGACCAGGATTGGAATGTATTGTACATGAGGCAGAATATGGTACTTTTGAGTGTGCATCACCACTTGGTCAACATGATAATGCTTGGGTATGTATTTTTTCTATAAGTTAATGTCATTATTTTATTTAAAAACCATATACAAAATCAAATTATTGTTGATATACAGGAATACTTGCTTGATGATGATGATGATGATAATAATTCTCATACTCATATTGTTAATATACCTCATACACGTCATGGACTTTGCTGTTCATCAATTGCAAGCAGAGGCTTCTAGAAATCCTCTATCTCCTGGTTTAGAAACTGAAACAGCTGGAGATTATCCATTGCCTGCTCATGATCGTTCTCTAGTACAAACATATGATAGAAGAAGATATGGAGGATGGAATAGAGGACCACTTCCTTTAGATGGAGAGGTTTTTAAGTTTTGGGGTAATCGCTATATGATTGCTCCATCCACTATTACTAATGTTGGTCATGGTCTCTTTATTGTAGAGGATTTGTATGTGCCTCCGAACTCTAAAGTCACTCTTACATCATTTTGTGGTCCTATATATGGATGCGGAGATTAGCATAGACTTGCACATTATGTTCAAAGCATGAGTACTTATGGAATATGCTAGTAGAAGGATTTCACATGCAGAAAATGAAAGATTATATATTGATGGAAGACCTTACGCGCATGAAAATATAGCAGTTTAATAAATAGAAGTCGAGGGTTACATAATAGTTCAAGGAATAATTGCACATTGGAGGAGCGTGAAAATAGTCATGAATTGCCATACATGAGTAGAGATGTATCAAGATACATAGTTGTCAATGCTATTACTACATTACATGGTGGTGATGAATTATAAGTGAATTATGGATGGCGTAGACCTCCAAGAGCACCTTTTAGCTAGAGAGGGAATGAAAATTTTCTATCCATATTTAATAACTTATATATTTAATTTTATGTTTGAACTTTGCATACAAGTATTAAGTATGAGTTAGCTATGGAGATATTAAGTCGTTTGAAAAATAGAAGTAAATTTATCTCAAATATTTTGAAGAATGAAAGAATACCTTTAAAGGATGGACGAAAAGAAAGCATTCAATCAGTGCAGGTTTTTGTTTTTACCTTAGCTAAGGTAAGAACAAGAAATTGCATTGAATGAATGCTTTCTGTCCGCCCATTCTTTAAAACTATTCATCCATCTTCCAAAGTTTTTGAGAGAAACTTGCTTGTCTTATTTTCTAAACGACCTAATACCTCCATAGTTAATTGATACTTAATCTTTGTAAACAAATATGTAAGCCTTAGTTAACAAGGTAGGTAATAGATTGACTATAAAATGGTAGACAACCAAATGATTCAGTGGTCTAGATATCTTTATGAAAGTCTATAAACCACAATAAACAAAAAGAAAATTAAAAATGAAATCAAATATACATAGCTACACATGCATACATACACATATATACACACATAAACATATATATACACATGTTATGAGAGTAAAGTCAAATTATACATAGCTGTATTGAATGAAGATGTTAGTCGACCTAATACCTATGCTTCTAACTCTTTTATGAATTTTGCATACAAATATTAAGCATGAATTAGCTATGGATGTATTAATTCATTTGAAAAATAGGAGAAGTAAATTTACCTCGAAGAATTTGAAGGATGGAATAATAATTTTAAAGGGTGGGCGGACACAAAGTGTTCATTCTGTGCAGGTTTTTGTTTTTACCTTAGCTACGGTAAGAACAAGAACTTGCATTGAATAAACACTTTATGTCTACCCATACTTTAGAATAATTCATCCATTTTCCAAAATCGTCGAGAGATATTTTCTCATCTTATTTTCAAACAACCTAATACCTCCATAGTTAATTGATACTTAATCCTTGTAAACAAATATGTGTTACCTTTAGTGTCCATGTGAAAGGTGAAATGGCCACCTGACATTTCTTTGTATATGTTCTTTAATAAAACATATAGTGGCCAGGTCAGTCATAGACTGAAAGTTCGACTGCATTTGTAAGACCTAAGCAGTCTGTCTTTGGGCTCCCTGTGTACTATGTTTTGTGCATATTCAACAGCCTCTGCGAAATACTGTGTGCGACCTTAGGAGCTCGGTTTTCTACCTCGAGGATATCATCGTGGAGCTCTCGAGACGGAGAGCGCACTGTGGTGCATCACCACTGAAATACTTTACTGGTATCAGAGCAGTTCGAGGCAAAAGCTTTGTTCCTTTTGTGCGAGCGAAGCGAGCCCCCCTTCCTTTCTCCAAGGCTTACGACTTAGGTGACGACCAAGGCATAGACCTTGGCATACCTTGTTATCCGAGTCACGGAAGTCAACATTGGTGCCATTGGTTGTGCATGAGGGAGGGCCTCAACGATCAAGGAATATAGAGGTTCTCGATACTTCCCGGGAGGTCACCCATCCCAATACTGTTCCTCCCAGAGCTCGCTTAACCGTGGCAATCTCTTGCCACTGAGCTACACTATTGTGGTGTCTAAAGAAGGGGAAGACTAAGGTTGACATTATCTTGAACAAGTTTTGGTTCCTCAAAGCTTCATTCTTTGCTTTCAAGCTTATTTCTGAAGCAATTTTGGGGTGTCTTTTGGAGCGAGTTTGGAGTATTTTTGCACATATTTCTCTTCACACAGGTACAAGAACATCAAGAAGGGTGTTCTTTGTACTACTCTAACAATAAATATCAACCTTTTGGGCTGTGCTTTCAGTCGTACTCGTAAAGCTACAAGTTTCTCGAGAGATTTTCAGCTTTGATGGGAGTAACCGCTGCAAATTTATGCAGGTTTTTTGAGCCAAAAACATCAAAGTTGACAGACACTTGCAGGTGTTATTGGTTAGTTTTTGGGCTGTGCATTCAGCCTTTTTGTGTCATTTTACTGCATATATTGAGCACATACACATTATGTAGGCTTCTGTGGATATCGCTTATGTACGTCCATATGGTCATTGATATAGCGGTCACGTTCTTTGCATAAAGCCTTTTACGTTTGATAAAGAGGGTCGTGGTGAGGTTTTCTTAACTGGGAGACACCCAGATGTCAGGGTCTCTTCGATGATGCAGGTGGAAGACTTACCCAGCCTCGCCATAGGAGATGTATGGTAGTTGTTCAGAGATGCTCGATAAGCCTAGTTGGCTTCTATTGGGTAACTGATTATATGTAGTGGAGTCGATGATTCACTATGCAAGAAAACATGTCAGTACTTGCAGTTTTATGATATTTTGACATTGGTCATACACTCATTTTGCAGAGGATACTCTGGCAAAAGTTTTCCAGATTTCTAGTTTTGTGAACTATACAGTGGTCGATTCACTCCTTGATACACTTATTTGTTGGTTCTCAAACTCTTCTAGCTCCATTATCATTCCATTCAGTTCTCTACCATCATGGCATCAGAGGTTAGGCACATCCGATGGATCAGGGTCTAGTGCTAGTGTTCCGAGGAGCTATAACTTGCAGGGCAAAGACCATTTTGAGATCTGAAAATTTTATGGCACAAACTTTGCTCTATGGAAGAATCAGATTAAAGATGTGCTGATTCAAAGGAGGCAATGGAAGCCAGTAAATGGGATTTCAAAGAAGCCTACTGACATGGATGAAGATGATTGGGATGATTTCATCTAGGTCTACCATTCGCTTGCACATGGTAGATAATGTTTACTTTACAGTATTAGACTGTAAAAGTGCAGAGGAGCTTTGGTAGAAGTTATGCAATACATGTGAAAAAGAGACGGCAATAAATAAAGTCTATCTGATGAGAAAATTATATGAGCTTCGTATGAAGGACAGAGATAGTGTTGCTGCTCATCCAAATGAGTTTGATGCTATATTCTCTCAGTTACAGGGTCAAAAAATGGATATGGATAATGAAATGAAAGCAGTATTGTTGTTATGCACCTTGCCTTCATCATGGGATACATTTTGCATAGCTATTAGCAATAGTGCACCTGGTGGTAAACTCGTCTATGATTACATATGTGGAGCACTCTTGAGTGAGGAGATTCGTAGAAAATCCATGGTTGGCACTCAGAGTGGAGATGCATATAATGTTCGTGATTCTTACCAAGGAAAGAATCAACAACGTGGCAGGAGCAAGAACAAGGAAAAGAATGGTCGATGGAATAAGAGTAGAAGTAAATCAAGGAAGAGGGATATCAAATGCCATTATTGTCATAAGAGTGGACACATGAAGAAAGACTGTTGTGCATTAAAGAATGCTAGAGGTAAAGGACACAATGTTGATGGGCATGTTAAACAATTACCTACACCATCTACTTTGACTGTGAAGATTGAAGAAATTAATGCACACCTGGCTGCTAGATTTTGGTGCTTCTTTCCATGTGACACCACATAGAGAATGGTTCTCTAATTATGCAGCAAAGTCTCTTGGTACCGTGAGACTTGGTGATTCTTACCAATGTGATATTGTGGGGATTGGAGATGTGGTTGTGCAGTTCATTGATGGTTCAAAATTTTCTATGCATAATGTATGCCATGTACCTTAGTTATCACGTAGTTTGATGTCAGTTGGTCAACTTGATGACCTTGGTTACAAGGTGGTCTTCTATGCTCAATCCTTTCGCATATCAAAGGGCAATATGGTTATTGCAAAAGGAAGCAAAGTTGGCTCACTTTATCCTTTATTTGTATCACAGAAAGAACACTTGTTAGCTATTACTAAACAACCTATGGCTTGTATTTGGCATGGTCGTTTGGGCCATATATCTCGTAGTGGAATGGAAAATCTTTCTCATTCTGGCTACTTACCTGTGTTATCTTTCTCTGATTTTTCATTTTTTGAGCATTGTCAATATGGAAAGCAAACTAGAAATGTGCATAGAGTGCACATTGACTCTTCAATTCAGCCTTTAGATCTTGTTCATACAGATGTGTGTGGTCCTATGCAGACTAGATCCTTAGGTGGTTCTCTTTATTTTGTCACTTTCATAGATGATGCTACTAGAAAAGTTTGGGTATATCCTATCAAATCGAAGGATGAGTTATTCCCTACTTTCAAAAATTATCTTGCTTCAGTTAAGACTGAAAAAGGAACTAAGCTTAAGGCATGTTGAGATAATGGGGGTGAGTATAGCTCACATGAATTCAACGTTTTTTGTCAGTCTAGAGGGATTCATAGAGAGTTTACAGCTCCTTATACCCCAGTACAGAATGGTGTAGCAGATGAATATAACTATTCAAGATAGAGTAGTCTCTATGTTGCATCATGCAAACCTCTCACAAGGTTTTTGGGTAGAAGCAGTATTGACTGCAGTTCATGTGATTAACCTTTCACCTAGTACTGCCAAAGGTTTGAAAGTGGCACAAGAGTTATGAACAGGGAACCCACCATTTATGATCATCTTTGGGTTTTTGGGCGTGAACCATATGTTCATATACGCAAGAATCTTAGGCTAAAGCTAGATCATAAGTCAAATAAATGCATTTTTCTTGGATATGGTCGAGAAGGATAATTTGGACATCGCTTATGGGATCCTGAAACATGGTTAGTGATCAGAAGTAGTGATGTCATTTTCAATGAGTCTAAGATGCATAAACAACCCATTAAGGAGGTTGAAGTGAGAAGAGTGGTGTTTGAGGATACTAGTCCTCTAGTTAGCATGCATAAAAATGCTTCACATAGGGATGTTCAAGAGAATGTCCATTCAGATCAGTCTGCACATATTCCTGTTCAGCAACGATTGAGATGTTCTGCACGTGTCTCACATCCACCTGATAGATATGTTCGAGGTTTAGATTTTGTTATGCTAACAAATGCCAGTGAGCCCTCTTGCTACAAAGAGGCTATGCAGATAGAGGATCATGTCAAGTGGGAGCATGCCATGAAGAGTGAGTTGGACTCTATTCACAAGAATGGTACTTGAGATTTGGTACCTTTGCCAAAGGGTAGGAAAGCTTTACCATGTAAATGGGTATATAAGCTGAAATTCACATCAGATAGTGATTCTCCAAAGTATAAAGCACGACTTGTTGCAAAGGGTTTTAAACAACAACATGATGTTGATTTCGAGGAAATCTTCTCTCTAGTGGTCAAGATGACTACCCTACGCATATTGCTTGGATTCGTTGCAATGGAGGACTTAGAGCTAGTCCAAATGGATATGAAAACTGCTTTCTTGCATGGAGATCTTATAGATGAGATCTATATGGAACAACCAGAGGGTTATCTAGTTCCTGGCAAGGAAAGTCTAGTTTGTAAGCTTAAGAAGAGCTTGTATGGACTTAAACAATCCCCTAGACAATGGTACCAAAAGATTGATGATTTTATGAAGTCTCAAGGCTATTCTCAAAGCAATGAGGATCATTGTCTCTACACAAAGAGATGCTCAGATGGCAGCTTGATATGCTTGCTACTTTATGTCGATGATATGCTGATTGCTGGGAAGTCCTCTTATGATCTGTCAATTCTAAAAAAGAAGTTGAGTCAGACATTTGATATGAAGGATTTGGGGGATGCCAAACATATTCTTGGCATGCGCATTACTCGTGATAGGAGCAAAAGATGCATATACTTGTCTCAAAGTGAGTACATATCCAAAGTACTTCACAGGTTCAATATGCAGGGTGGAAAGGCATTGAGTACACCTTTACCCACATATGTGAAATTGGGCAAGGATGATTGCCCCAAATCATATGAGGAAAAGGAATTCATGACCAAAATTCCCTATCAGTCTGTTGTTGGTAGTCTCATGTATTTTATGGTAGCTGTGAGACCAGACATTGCATTTGCAGTGGGAGTTGTGAGTAGACTAATCCTGGCAAGAAACATTGGGAAGCGGTCATGATGATTTTAAGATATCTAAGTGGCACTAAGGAAAAGTGTCTATGCTTAGGTAGAGGGAAAGCATCCATTATTGGTTACACAGATTCTGACTATGCTGGTTGTATAGGCAATCGTAAGTCTATATCAGGGTACATTTTTCATTTTGCTGGAGGTGTTATCTCTTGGATATCTCGTCTTCAAGAATGTACAACTGTTTCCACCACATAAGCAGAGTATGTTGCAACAAGTGAGGCATGTAAGGAAGCGTTGTGGCTTTCTCGTTTTGCTTGTGATATGGGTTTACTTCAGCATGTACCTTGTTTGCTCAATGATAGTCAAAGTGCCATTGCTTTGGCTAAGAATCTGGTCTATCATGCAAAGACCAAGCACATTGAGGTGAGCTATCACTTCATTCGAGATTGCTTAGCCATTGAGCGCATTATTCTCGATAAGGTTCACACTCGAGATAATGTTACCAATGCTTTGACTAAAGCTCTACCACAGGATAGCTTTTGACACTGTTGTCACTTGATGGGGGTTTACTTGATTCACGATCTTACACAGTCACTTGTATATTGTGTAACATGCCCATCATGTGGGAGGTATAGTTCGTATGCTTACACTCAGGTATTATTTATCATTCTTTATTTTTCTCCCATAGTTACTTTGGCCATATTGGCCATTATTCGGAGATTGTTATCGTTAGTGTCCACGTGAAAGGCGAAATGGCCACCGAACACTTCTTTGTATATGTTCTTTAATAAAACATATAGTGGCCTGTTCAGTCACAGACTGAAAGTTCGACCGCATTTGTAAGAACTAAGCAGTCTGTCTTCGTGCTCCTTGTGTGCTATGCGCCTCCGCGAAGTACTGTGTGCAACCTTAGGAGCTTGGTTTTCTACCTCGAGGATATCATCACGGAGCTCTTAAGAAGGAAAGGGCACTGTGGTGCATCGCCATCGATTCAATGGTCTAGATATGAAAGTCTGCAAACCACAATATACAAAAGAAAAAAGAAAAACAAAATCAAATATACACAGCTACACATACATACATATACATACATTTAAATACATTCATACATACATACACATACATACACATACATACATACATGCATACATGCATACATATACATATATACACACATACACATACATATATGCATACACATATGCATACGTATATATACATACATATACACATATAAAACACAATTACATACATACATACATATACACATATGCATACATATACACATGCACATGCATATACACGTCCACATACACATACACATAAGCATACACATAAGCATACACATATATAAAATTATATGCACACACACACACACACACACACACACACACACACACACACACATATATATATATATATATATATATATATATATATATATATATATATATATATATATATATATATATATATATATATGTGTGTGTGTGTGTGTGTGTGTGTACATTTAGTTATTTGTTTTTATTAATATGTCTTTTTTTCATGAACTTATAGGTTATTATCTGAAAAGTTTTTACCAAGTTAGAATATTCTTCCTACCTCACATGATGAAATGAAGGAGATAATCAACAAGCTTTGTATAGATTATCAATGTATACATGCATGTCCTAACAATTGTATTTTATATAGAGGTGAATATGCAGACTCTTTGACATGTCCAAAATGTCAATCTCCTCAATATAAGGACGAAGAAGGTAAAATCCCAAAAAAGGTATTGAGACATTTTCCATTGGCTCCATTGATTAGACATATGTTTCAAAGCCCCAAATTATCAAAGCTTTTGATATGGGGACATGATCATAAAAGTAATGATGGAATAATCAGAATTCCTCATGATAGTGTTGCTTTTCAGCATATTGATTCTACATGGCCTGACTTTGCACAAAATCCACAGAATCTAAAGTTAGGAGTTGCATTAGATGGGATTAATCCATTCTCCATGAAATCCAATAAATGGTCAACATGGCTAGTGGTAGTCATAAACTACAATCTTCCGCCATATCTTAGCATTAAAAAGGAACATTTAATGCTTTTAATCCCAGGAAAAAGACAAGTTAAAGATATGAATATATATCTTGCTCCTCTCATTGACGATCTCCAAGAGTTATGGATAGGTATTAATGTCATTGATGAATCGAAAAGCATCAATGAAAGATATATTACGGTTCGTGGTATTGTGGCTTGGACTATTCATGATTTTCCAGGATATGGTGTTTGTTCAGGTATTGATGTATTTTTTTTTATTCAATATGCATACAAATAAATGTGAGTTAATCTAATTATACTTTTATGGTTTTCATGATGCTGGAATATCTAATAAGGGTTATAAAGCTTGTCCATATTGTGGTGATTGGTTAAGATCAATTTATAGTTAGAATCTCAACAAAAATATTTATTTTCGACATCGATGATTCTTGCCTGATGATCATCCATTAAGATCTAAAAGAGAAACGATACATTTTAATGGAAAGCTTGAAACAGGTCAGTGTCCAAAACCTATGACACCTATGGATTGGTATAGAAAATGGACAGATGGATCTCTGATAGATCCAAAATAAGAAATCTTCAGTGATGATGAAGATAATGAGTATGTGAAGAGAGGTAAAAGAGAATTGGTACTCGAAGAGAAGATATCAATATGGTATTCTTTGGAGTATTGGAAAGAGTTAAAAGAATGTCATCTTCTTGATCCTATGCATATATTCAAGAATATTGGTTATTCATTATGGCATCATCTTCTTGGACTAAAAGATACCATAGCATCAAGGAATGATTTGAAAGATCAAAACTCAAAACCAAATTTATGGCCATTTTTTGATAGACATTGACAAAAAACAACTTATGCACCTGCTTCTTGGGTACTTACAACAAAAGAGATACATTCTATCAACAATAGGATTCAGTTGATTCGGACTCCTACAGGATATGAAGCATCTTTCTAGAACATGTTTACTATGGATGATGAGAGCTTATCTGGGTTAAAGGCCCATGATTGGCATAACTTTTTGAAACATATTTTACCTTTGGTTATCGATGTATTTACAACGAAAGGAGTACGAGATGTGATCTATCGTCTTGGATTGGTTATAAGGTAATTATGATACTTTTATATTTAATATATATGAATATTTGATATATTTTATTTTTGAATTAACTTCTTTATAATTTCTTTTATGATATGTATAGGTGGATTACACCAAAAGAGATTGACAAAAACTCGATCCCACAAAAAAAACGTGAACGCAAAGAGCTACTATGCTTGATGGAGAAAGAGCTTCCTACTTCATTTTTTGATATTCAAGTTCATTTATCAGTCCATCTAGTAGATGAAATAGAGATTGCAAGTGCTGTCAACACTCCATGAATGTTTTGGGTCGAGCGATTTATGGGAATATTAAAAGGTTATGTGTGACAAAGAGCGAAACCAGAAGGATCCATGGGAAAGGATTGGATGCTTGAAGAGTGCATGTATTATGTTAGTGAGTACCTTGAAAGAGTTTATGAAGAAGCTCCACGTGCATGGACCAATGAGTCTTCCTCAAAAATAATAGATGAGGTATTATCAGGTAAGGGAGTTCCATATGATGTTTCTACTTTTGTAGCATATAATAGTGAATGCATGCAAACAATCCTTAGTGAATATGAATAGGAACTTCAAAATCTCCGAAGTAAAAGATGAAGAAACAAAAGATATAGACGTAACCTTGATAATAATGAGATTATAGATATATCTTCTTTCACGGATTGGTTATATAGTAGTTTGCAACGTGCGAATGTAAATAATGAAGAAATCTTAGATGAGCTGAGAGAGGTAATGATAGGTTGTGAATAAAAGATACTTTTATTTTAATAATATTATGTTTTTTTAATATATGCATATTAGTTCCTATTTACTAGTTTCATTTCTTTTGCAAGCTCGAATGTTCACTAATCTGTGGGCTTTTGGAAAACATATTAGAATCAATGCCATTAATTCTTTATGTAAAATAGAGAATTCTAGTATTGTTGCTTCTTTCAAGCAACTATCACATGCTAGCTCAAAAGACACGAACCTTATAGATGGAAAACTTGGTTACATGGCAACTATTGTTGGTATCTATGAAATATCATTTCGTACATTCAAACAGGTAGAAAATAGTTTATATTTTTTATGATAGAGTTTATTAATTTATTAAGCACCTAATAATGGTTTTTTGTTTTTTTATATTTTGATAGGTCATTTTGAAGGTTGATTGGTTTCAAGCCGAGTATAAAGGTAGTAATTCCACATTAAGAAAGGAATTATTTGGGTTTTGGGCAATTGATTCTTCCAAGGTAATGCGATCTACTAAACAACCATATATTCTTCCTAGGCATATTGAACAAGCATTTTTTTTATAAAAACCGAGATGCTCATCCTTGGTGGCAAGTCATTCATGTTCAACCTAGAGGTAGGCCATTGTTTGATAGTTTATTGTTAGAGAGATCGAAGAAGGTCCTCTTGATGATTCACCATCATATACTGATACATCAACATCTGAAAGAGAAATTAGAATCATTATACATGATAATGATACTAATCTTTTTGATGAAGAGGATGATACTCTACATGCTGATTCTACTGATGATGAAGAGGAATTACCAGAAATCGATATTAATCCATCAATAGATGATGTGATTCATGAGAACACAGATTTAACAATAGAAGAAATAAATGAAATCAATAAGGATAATGAAGATGAGACTATATTGATGTCTTACCAAAATGATGGCAATAATGAAAACATATGAGTAGATTAGATAGTAAATTCTACTCTAATTATCGATCGATAACTTGAATCATTTGAATGGATATCAGATAATAGATTTTTCTTTATTCAACTAGAATATCGATGAATCCTACTAGAGAGATGAAATCATGTTATTTTAAGTTAGAACATGAAGCTCAGGGGTATGCCTAATTATTTTATATATAGCTCTATCTTCAAGCAGCAAAGTTTTCTCATGTATGTATGCATATATGGGTGTTTTCATGTGTATTACATGTATACATGTGTTAGTATGCACATATATGTGTTTCATGTATATGTATGTGTGTGCATGTGTGTGATATATGTATACATGTGTTAGTGTGCACACATGTATATATGCATATGCATTTGTGTAATATATGCAAGTGTTTATAATTGTGTATGCATGTGTATATATACATGTTTGCATGTAGGCATGTATATGTGATGTGTACATGTATATATGTATATATGTCTATGTGTAAATGTGTACATGTAAATATGTATGCATGTATATATATACATGTGTGCATATAGGCATGTATGTGTGATGCATAATGTATCTACTCCATTTTATATTTATGTATGTGTATGTACATGATGTGTATATATCTTTATATATATTATGATCCTCGTTGATTCGAGTAGCTATATATAGAGGCATAAGGTTGGGAGAAGAGACATCTCTCTAGTAGGACGTAGGAGGAATAGATGCAATGTGTACATATATGTAGCTCAAGCGTAAGCACCACCTCCTTTACTTGTCAATCCGTGGAGACGTGAGGACCGGTATGAAGACCACGAGCAAGTGAAGGCACAAGTGCGTGAGTGAAAGCACACAAACATGCACACACATACACACACACGCGCACAAAGTAAGATCAAAGAGAGGAACAATGGAAAGCTTCGATTGCAAAAGAGTTCTCTTACAAAAGCTCTATTCTCTAACAAGCTAACCCCAAAAATGAGCTCTCTAGCTCTTTTTATAGTTTTTTGAGTAGTTTTGGCCCTGTCTAGACCTAGTGTCCGGCCTAGTTAAAAATTAGGTTCCAGGGCTCATTTGAGGGATCAAACGAAGTCTAAAAACTATGAAGATTGGTACAATGGTAATTCTAATACTCCTCAAGCTCGAGGACTCCTCGGCTTGAACAAAATGGAGTTATAAAAATAGATAATGGTATTTACAATGGTTTTTAGTGATGAAAATCACTATTTTTGTAGGGGATTCTTCTGAAAATTTGACATACACTTCTTGGAGCTCCCTACTTTCTCCCTTTCCTTGTGTGTCCACCTTTTGATGTGCTTCCATACTTTTTCCTTGACTTTGAGCTTCAACAATCCCCCCCCTCTCGAGTCTGTCGTCCCTGACAGACCCTTGTTGTAGTGGTTGTTCCAAGTAGTGCTTTGAGAGGGAGTGTCCCTTCTGTACGAACAAAAGTCGTCTGACTTCCAGATGTGGCAATTTTGGTTGTCTGGTTCTTCATTTGTCACTGTGATTCTTTGCGCGTTGTGGTCCCTTGGTATGTGCTTTTGCCTTCGATTCCAGCGTGATTGTGTGAGTCTCCGTTGGTGTCTTCTAGATCTTCCAAAGTTGATGTTCATAGGAATCATGCCAAGTACTCGTAACCCATAGTGAGTGATGGTAAGTGTGTTCGTGCATGGGTTGAGAAAAATATGTGCCTTGTGCATGGCCTTGTAATATAGCCCTATGAATGCTTATTTGGGAAATGCATTGGAAGAAGTATGGTGCAAAAATTGGGGGTCTTGAGCTAAGTGCTCAAGGGTATGCCGACGGAGAGGTTTCCTAAGCTATCATGGCTATGATGTTTCCCAAGTAAAGATACTTACCATGGAGAAGGGCGATCGATGTTCATCTCTTCGTGTTGTACACTCGGCCTTTGGGATGGAACATTGTTGATGAATGTCCATGTTGATGGTCCACTTATGAGATCTTTTGAGTGGCTGATCCTGTCTCCTCTTTTCAAAGCATCATTTGTCAGTTACAGAGAATTTAATCTCTTTATATTCCTTGACAAACAACATTCGAGAACTACACCAAGCTTAGTTTCACATATTCTCTCTAGTTCACCATAAGCAGGAGTCTTCTGATCCAGTATACATACAAAGATTTGCAGGGTACCAGAACTACCCCTTGCAGATATCTCCCTGGATGCTCTCGTACATGCAGTTGTTAAGCATCACTCAAGTTGCAGACCTTCAAGCTCTTCACTCCTACCATAGTAAGAGGAAACCATAGTTGTGGATGCCATGTTTATGCCAAGTTCTTGACATCTACCAGATAAGGCAGCAACTCTATCATCTACTAGCTGAGACCTACTTCTATCCAAACTGATAAATGCTCAGTAATCAACAGTTCCACTTGCCACTAAGCATGACTCATTCATGTTTCATGAGCCAAACCTGGGAACAAGTGCTTCCTCTCTCTCTTCTTCCTTCTTTTTTTTTTTGGAACAAGATATCACAAAACAAGAGCACAAAAGTTAGCATCAATAGAAATATTTGACATGTGTCACTGTGCTCTTATGCTTGGGATTCTCAAGTGTGTCTATGCACGACCGTGTAATGTGGCCCTATATTAATGCATACTTTGGAAATGCATGACCTGAATGGTGCAAAAGACAGGGTTGTGCAAGGAGCACATGGTTGTCGCTCGTTCAAGGCTTTCGATGTTATTTGCGGAGGTTGATGCCGACCTTGGTGGAGATATCCATTGAGTCTTGAACTGATGTAATCCTCCTTATTGGAGTCCATTTTAGAACATCATTTGGCACTATAGAGGTCACTTCAGGCGTCTTCCCCTTTGGATGCTTTCTGAACTGTGGTATCCAGTGTGGTTGGTGCTTTGGTTCGGTGGAGGCTACTTGTACTTTTGGCTTCCAAACTGTTGGAAGCAGCCAGAGGCACAGACGATGCGGAAGCATGTAACAACGGAGCAGGGAGCCAGTCAAATCTTTTTTCAAAGAATCATGTTCTAAAAATACTTTTCAAAAACCTCCAATAGTGATTTTTATCACTATTGTAACATATGTAACATAGAAAACCCCATTTTGTAATCCATAGCTCCATTTTGTGCAAGCCGAGGAGTCCTTGAGCTTGAGGAGCTTAGGTAGAACAAGCGTATCAATTTTCGTTATTTTTAGACATCGTTTACCCTTCCAAATAGCGTCTAGGACCTAATTTTTAACTATGCCGGTCACTAGATGTGAAACCGGTCAAAACTAGTCTAGAAACTATAAAAAGAGCTAGAGAGCTCATTTTTTGGGTTGGCTAGTGTGAGCTTAGAGTTCTTTTGAGTTTGTAATAGTGTTCTTGAGTAATAGAGCTAATTTCCCACCTTCCATTGTGTCTTGCTTGTCTCTTCGTAGTGTGTGTATGTGTGTGTGCATTTCTATGCTTCTCACCTTCACTCTCACTTCATCTCACATTCATGATCTTCATATCACTCCTATCTCTTCCGCGGATTGACATTAAGGAGGTGGAGCTTCTTAACGTGGTTCTCACCATTGTGCTAGAGCAACACCAAATTTGGCGCCGTTGCCGGGGATCGAGTCTAGGACGAATGTGTGATGGTAAGAGTATAGCAAGAAGTGGCGTTGGAAGGTAAAAATTTCAGTTTTTGTTGTTGTTTTTACTTAGTTTTTAGTGTTTTTCACCTCCCCCACACTCCATCTTCATCTCCGCATCATCATCTTCATCTCCAAAAAAATCAGAAAATTCACCATATCCACCCATTCTCCTCATTTTCCCTCATTTGTGCATGCGAGAGAGTGAGAGAGAGCTTTTGTGCTTGTGTGTGCTTTTGCTTTCTTGAGTTTTCTTGCAGGAACAGTACTCCAGTGCATCAGGAAGGCTGCAAAAAGGTAAGAAAATCACCTTCTGTCAGAAATTTCCGAGTGTGTCAGACCATCGCGATGGTCTGCAAACTTCGGAATTTTTGGTAAGCGACCACACAGGCGTGTAGGCGACCCTTGCACATCTACGAATCCACAGACGCATTTCAGAAATTCTCAGTTTGGTGGACCATTGCGACGGTCTCAGACCATCGCGATTGTGTCACACCATCGCGATTGGCTCATGCCATCGCGACGGCTCGGCCGGACCATCGCGACGGTCTCAGACCATCGCGACGGTTCATTTGGACCATCGCGACGGTTCGCAGACCATCGCGACTGTTCGGTTGACCCCACACCATCGCGATTGGCTCACGCCATCGCGCCGACGGTGCCACGTGGCAAGTTGGACCATCGCGACGGCTCGCACCTTTGCACCATCGCGACAACCCGAAATTTTGGACCATCGCGATTGGCTCACGCCACCGCGCCCAGACCATTGCGATTGGCTCAAGCCATCGCATCTGTGACCATCGCGACGGTTCACTTTGGACCATCGCGATTGTTCACGTTGACCGTTGACTGACGCCATCGCGATTGTCCGCCTGATCGAGCCATCGCGACGGTTCACTTTCACGCCATCGCGATTGTCCACTTTTACGCCATCGCGACGGTTCACCCTCACGCCATCGCGACGGTCCCAGACCATCGCGATTGTCTCAGACCATCGCGATTGTGCACCCCCATCGCAAATTTTAGGGTTTCATTTTTTGGCCAATTTTGGGGAAATTTTTGGGTGATTAGACTCATAGGAGACCCCTTAGCTCATATTTGGAGAAACACCGGTTTGTCAGTTTTTACCCCCCCAGGGCCTGAACGGTCATAACTTTTTCATCCGAAGTCCGTTTTTTGAGCTTAATAGCTCGTTAGAAAGCTCTTTACGAGTACTACGTGACCTCAACTGTTTTTTTCTTAAAGGATACGTCTATTTTTTGATAAGCTATTTTGAGGTTGACCTAGTTTGGGACTAGAAAGCCAGGGGGCAAACATTGAAAAGTTGGGCAAAAGGGAAGGGACATAAAAGGTGTATATACTCGAGTGCTTGATCATCCAACTGTGAATTGGTCTAATATTGAATTTTTCCAGGTCTAGCAAGGGCAATCAAAGGCAACCAAGGCAAGGCAGTGAAGGGCATAAAGCTTGGGAAGCGTGGCTTCTTGGGCATCAGAGCAACCAGAAAAGCTGACTCGAGGTTGGAAGATTACTCAACCCCCTCAGTCAATTCTTAGCTTAGGATAAACGGTAGCTTTTGTGGATTAAAGACGATAGGAACGCCTCAAGTTCAAGAGAATTAAATTTATCAAGTCCAAGACTAAAGTAAAGGTGTGTCACACGAAAACCTAAAGGAAAGAACATAAGTCTGACGGAACGAGAACTCAAAGTACCACGGAAAGTCGAATTCCTGACGCATACATTAAGACAAGAATCTAAAGAAATTTAAAAGGAATCAAGAAAGTAATAACAAAGAATCTTTGACGATCTGAGCGTGTACTGAGTGTGCAAGGAAGAAATTTAATGAACCTTAGATAGGGCAAACATATAGGTAAGTCAGACCGGCGAAGCCTTAGATCATCAGAGGCAAGTGTAAGAACTACTGCACGATCGTGGGATCAACAATTGAACACTAGTTATCCCTACGAGAGCTCAGATACTAGTGATTCAGAAATGGCATTTAGCACAGAAAAACCAGAAGGAGGGTCAAATGTAGCCTATTTAGAAAAACCAGAAGGACCCTATAGAACACAACTAGAGTTTCTCCGAACCAACCGCTTAGGTGCTCGCATCTATGAGGATGGTTTGCGAAGGCAAGTGGTGCAAATGCACAACCCCGATCAACCCATTGGATTGGAACATCCAGTGGTGAAATTCGAGAGAGACGCATACATAGACAAGGAAGGAACAATGTACATATTAAGTACGCAGCCAAACAATACCAATGAGTTTGGCGTGATTCAACCAGAGACGGAAGCAAAATCTCAAGGAAAAGAACCATTAGAAGAGCCTAGAACACCTAGAGGGAAATCTGTACTGACACGAGTACTAATCCCAGACTGGATCCCTCAAGACAACAGAAGCATAGAGTTGTTTGTAAATAAAGAAACGGATGAAGCCTTTTGGAGATACAAGACCGAAATACTTAGTGAGGTAGGAATCATCACGATATACGAATTCAAGGACCCGGATACACCTGGAAAGGTTGTATACCTGGATGAGACTTCAGAAAGAGTCTTTGTGGTACCTGACCGCGCTAAAAACACATACACATGGAGAGGTGAATTGGTATTCCCTCCATCTAGGACGAACATGAATACAAGTCAACAAGGGGCAGGAACATCCTCAGCCCATGGAAATCAAAGAGAGGGAAATAAAGAGAGACCGGAAGTAAGCTTTAATCACCCCATAGGGAGAGATAGAACAACCACAGACACTAATAGAGCGGATAGACAAAGAGATCATGGAATACCAGGTGGTAGAGATGATTTTCCTCTACCTAGACCACGTGAACACGCAAGAATACTGAGACCCACTCAATTAGTAAAATCAATGAAGAATTACTTTGATGGGACAGGAGATCCCTATGACCACGTCGCAGAATTCAAGCAAGTACTAAGAGCAGAACAAGTCGAAGACATGTTCACGCAATACAACGCATTTGGACTAACGTTAAAGAATACAGCTTTAACTTGGTTCCAACCATTGCAACAGAGGCAATTTAGAGACATCCATCACTTTTTAGAGTCATTCATCACTGAATTCTCTAAAAGTGGGATTAGACATGACACGTCTTCGTTGATTCATAGCTTTAAACAGACCCCTCAGGAAACAGTTAGACTGGCAGGACGTAGGTTTAGACAATATGTTGAACGATGTCCAATGCAAGAGCTACCCTCACAAGCCAAGCAAGTGTCATTGTTTTTAGATGGCTTGTTGAGCTCTAAACTACGCTCCTACGTGTACCTAAAAGAACCCAGAACGCTAGAGCAATGTGTAAGAATTTGTATAGACATTGAGGACAACTTAGGAGACGAGTTGGAACTCTCAAAGGTTTATAAGGACTCAGACTGTTCATCTCTAGCATCCACAAAATTGCCTAGCTCAATAGAAGACCTAGCAGAAAAAGTGGCCCAGAAATTAGGAGTTTCTAGTAAACCTAGGGTGCTAATGAACAAGCGTTGTTACACCTGTGGTGGTGACCATATGGCAAATGTGTGTCCCAATGCACCACAACCACAAGCCAACCCTAGTGGCCAATACTGTACAATTGAGAGAAGATACGCGAATCATACGGCTCAGGACTGCCCATACAACAAACAGACCGTGAGACAGAACTACCCGCAAGCATACCCGCAGCCAGGTAGGTATCAAGGCCAATACAATGCTCAGCCTTATTACTATAGGCCTCCTCAGAACTACCCATACCAGGCTCAACAGAGACCTCAACCTGTCTTAGCTCAGCAGCCACCCCCACCAGCTAATGTCATCTCAGTCAAATACGCTGCTGCGGAAGAGAATCTAAGTAGAGCTTTAGTGCCTTCTGATCAAATACGTTTGATCAGAACACGTAGAAACATATCATTATGATAGTCCACCAGTGGAACCTAGTTGGGAGCCAGACTATGCTAATGTGATGTACACAAACCCAAATCCACGGCCCCAAATAAGACAACAAAGACCACAGGGCCCTAGAGGACCATGCTTTAGGTGCCAAGGAGACCATTTCATAAAGGACTGTCCACATCCCCTGATAGCAGGACAATCACAGTACTATAACATCCAAGGCTTTTGTGCTGATTGTGGCAAGGAGCACATAATCAAAGATTGTCCTAAGAACCCTGTTAATTCTTCGAATGTGACACAGATCAACGTGATAGGTATTGTAAATAACGCAGATGGATCCAACCCTACATACGTGCCTATCCAAGCTATCACAAGAGCCCAGTCGCTCTTACAGAACCAACAGCTTAATCAAGAGAAAGTAGCCGGAACCAGTGAAGTTGCAGAATCTAGTAGCAAAAAGACAAAATCTTGGAAAGATTCTAGAGAAAGAATTAAGAGAAAATGGAGTAAAAAGATAACTGAGTTGGAAGGAAGTTTGAAGGAATCTAGAGCCAAAATCCTAGAATTGACTTCACAGGAATTGAATCAAGAGAATCCAGCTCAGAAATCAGGATCAGTTTTAGCGGAACCCATACCAGAAAATCTAGACACGATGTTTCGTGCATATCAGGCTAGATTAAAAGAGGGACCTCAGGTAGCTGAAATGAGCAAAAACTACCCTCGAGCTGATCTAGAAATTGAGAGAACTAAACTTTGCATGAAGATGGTAGAACTAGCACAAGCTTTGTTCGAAGCCTCTAGATATCTTAATTGGAATAACATGGCAAAACCTGAATTACATTTTCAAGGACTAATGGAGAGGCTAGAATACTTGATAGAGAGCAAAGAGAAAAAGGATCAGCCTAGGAACCCTATTGTCCCAGAGACACAGGAAAGGACTGCACCATCCCTGTCTCAAGTACCCAATACAGAAAGTCAAGACAATTTGTCTTCCATACATAAATATTCACATGAATTTTTGAGAGAAATCCAAGAAGAGAAATGGAGAAAGGAACAAGGAACACACCCTCCTATTCAAGAAATAGACGACTTGCAAGAACAATTTTCCCAAGACATTCCCTCTATTTACGATGGTGTAGAGGAGGAACAACTGAGCGAACACACAGGCTTTGAATCTAATTCTTTACAAGAATTACCTCAGTTCACATGACCTTGGGAAGCAAAGTCTATTAGTATGAGAGCACCCACGATAATAGTGAGGAATGAAGAATCAGTAATCCCTAGAAACACGGAAGTGATCAAGAACACTAAAGTACAATGTAATCTCACTTTAGAGGAGTTGTTAAAGGTTAAACCAGAATTGTGGAAACATGTAGCAAATCAATTCCCCGAGCTTGCTACTACTCTCTCACAAATAGGAGCACAAAATAAGGTACCAGAGATACCCGTAGAAAAGATTGGAGATGTAAGCGAAGGAGAGGAAGGTAACACTTATCTTCCGATAATCCATCAGGGCTACACGACGAAAGCCATCTTAGATTCAGGAGCCGGAGTAGCCATAGCTACCACCGCTTTATGGAAACGTTGGGGTAAGCCAGCATTGAGACCCACCAGGATGAAGCTGCAAATGGCTGATGGACACATAGAAAAACCATTAGGCTTACTAGAAGGCATATCTCTCACCACTTGTGGTGTAGAATTTGAGCATACCTTTGCCATTTGTGACTTTGCAAAAAATCATGCATATGAGATGATATTGGGACGACCATTCATGCGTCAGTTGCAAATTGTACAAGATTGGGGAACTAATTCTTTGTACTTGCAACATTTAGGAGTGACTACCAAAGTCAATCTTAAAGACTATTCACATAGAGACGTACCCCCAATACAATGGAATACCATCCATAAGACACCAGTAGAGACGAAATCCGTGCACTCATTAGAATCAGATCCTTCTTGGTTGCATGAGGATACTCATTTATGGATGTGTAAAGTAGCAAAACAAGAGGAAGAAAGATTAGAAGCCAGGACCTTAGGTGCAGAACAACATCCAAGAACCCTTCAAGACCCAGCGTATGCACCTGTAGTATTCCCAGACGAAGAGTTTGAACCCCATGGTTGGGCAGAAATCCTAGCAACCATGGACGTAGCCATCAATGAAGAACAATGGACACCCCACTGTGACGAGGATGGCTATGACATTTCAGTTTTCACGATAGAGCCAATCATGTGCGATGCAATTTTAGAAGAATGTGAACCTAAAACTGATGCATTTGAGGATGTGAGTGATTTCAATTTAGAATCAATTATCATGGACCCACCCTTTGCATCAGAAGAAGAATATTTCTACGAAGTAGAGACTCACACTCGGAGACACGAGGAAATTACGAATGAAGTGAGGTTAGCCACAGAAGTGACTAACAAGAGTGAAGGCAAGAAAAGAAAGAAGAAAGAAACCATGTCAGAAAAAGAAGAATCTTTGTTTGAAGTACCTGAGAACTTCAAGAAATATGAAATCGAAGATAGAAGAATCATGGTACGAATGCCTAATAGAAAAGCGAATGACGGACAAGTATATGATAACCGAGAGAAAACCAAGAAAATAATCGTAGCCATAGAAGGAGAAGAAGAAAAATGTACATACATAGGGCATGATTTGACAACTGAAGAAGAAGAAGAGCTAGTTGCCCTATTGCGCGAATATAGAGATGTTTTTGCGTGGAGTTACCAAGATTTGAAAGGAGTAGATCCAGATATATGCTCTCATAGAATCCCTATGACTCCAGATGCAAAACCGACGAAACAGAAACCTTACACGTACAATGATAACTACGCTGCGAAGATTAAAGAGGAGATAGATCGCTTGATAGAAGCAGGATTCATTTACGAAATTGAGCATACCGAATGGGTATCCCCCATTGTGGTTGTGCCCAAGAAGAATGGAAAATTGCGTGTGTGTATTAACCTTAAAAAAGTTAATGCCGCAACGATTAGAGATAGTTATCCTCTTCCTATCACAGAACATCTATTGGAAAGAGTTGCGGGCAAGGAAGTTTACAGCTTTCTTGATGGTTTTTCAGCCTATAATCAAGTAGCCATTGCTCCAGAAGATCAACACAAGACGGCATTTGCCACTGAATGGGGCATATTTGCATTTCGTGTGATGCCATTTGGCTTAACAAATGCACCCGCCACTTTCCAACGACTCATGTGTCATGTTTTTAAGGAATTCCTACGCAAGAGTTTGGAAGTTTATGTCGATGACTTATGTGCACATTCAAATGTAAGACAGACACATATCCCAGAGTTAAGACAAATATTTGACAAATATCGAGAATATCAGGTTTGTTTGAACCCAGAAAAGTGCGTTTTCATGGTCAGACAAGGCAAAATTCTAGGACACATTGTGTCAAAAAATGGAATCTCTACGGATGAAGAAAAGGTGAAGGTGATTGCAGATCTACCTAGGCCGACGAACATCAAAGAGGTACAAGCATTTATGGGCCATTGCGGTTATTATAGGAGATTCATACACATGTATGCAATCATAGCCAAGCCTTTGTACTCTCTTTTAACCAACTTTGAATGGACAGATGAATGTGAAAATTCATTCAATGAACTTAAACGACGCTTGTGCTCAGAACCTATATTGACTACCCCAGATTGGAGTAAGCCATTCCATGTACATGTGGATGCATCCAATTATGCCATAGGATGTGTGTTAGCACAACCCACGAAGGAAGGTAACATAGATCTCCCCATAGCTTACGCTAGCAGACAATTGAATGCAGCCGAAAGAAATTACACCACGAGAGAACGAGAAGGATTAGGGATGATCTATGCAGTAAAGAAGTTTAGGCACTACTTGTTGGCCAACAAATTCAAGTTCTTTACAGATCATCAAGCCCTATTGTACTTAGTCAACAAGCCATGTAACATAGGACGACTAATACGATGGTTTCTATTACTCATGGAATATGATTTTGAAGTAGTAGTCCGGAAAGGAAAGACACATCTTAGAGCTGACCACCTTTCAAGATTAACCTCAGGAGAAGCTCCTCAAGGAGTAGTGGATGAGTTACCAGATGCATATTTGTTTAATCTTGAGATAGCACCAGAATGGGAGATCAAAGAAGGAGAGATTACCAAGTCTCAGAGATATCAAATCATAGCAGGAAGCATATATAAACAGGATAATCAAAAGATTCTTGCTTGTTGTGTAGATGAATCAAAACATGCGAATTGGTTGCAATTAGCACACATAGGTGCACTAGAGCAACATCATTCGAAACATCGAACATTACAGACTCTGCATAGACTAGGAGTATATTGGCCTTCGATGGAAGCAGATGTCTACAAATTGTGTAAAGAATGCCATGTTTGTTGTGAAAGACCACCAGTAGAGCATGCTACATTATATCACGTGTCTCTCACACCAGATTGGAGTGAACCTTTAGTGACATACTTGAGGACGAAGACATTCCCTCAAGGAATGACCTTAGCTCGACAACGCAGTCTGGAGCAGGAAGCTCAAGATTATTCACTTATTGGCGATAACCTATACAAAAGAGGACGAGATGGATATCCAAGACAATGTGTTCATGAGAGCGATTATCTGAGCATACTAGAGACTGCACACCAAGGTGTTGCAGGAGGTCATTTTGGACCCGATAGGATAATGAAAGCCATCCTCTTTGCAGGATTATGGTGGCCCACTCTTCACATGGATGCTCATAACTATGTAAAGAGATGTGATGTGTGCCAAAGAACTCAGTTTTCTAGGAAACTCGCAGAGACGAAATGCCACTGAAACCCATGATGGGCGGACGTGCATTTTCTAAGTGGGGTATAGACTTTGTAGGACCCATTAACCCCCCTGCAAAAGGTACACATGCTGAATACATTATTGTTGCCACAGATTATCTTACGAAATGGGTAGAGGCAAAAGCCACGAAAAAGAATGATGCACACACAACTGCAAAATTCTTATTTGAAAATGTCTTTACAAGATATGGATTGCCTATAGAGTTAGTGAGCGATCGAGGCACTCACTTTCTAAACCAAGTCATTGAATATTTGTTACAGGATTTTATTGTGATTCACAAGAAATCTGCACCATATCATCCTCAGGCCAATGGTCAGGCTGAAAGCACTAATAAGATCCTTTGTAACGTACTGACGAAACTCGTGAACAACAAACATTCAGATTGGGACAAACAGTTACACCATGCTGTTTGGGCATATCGAGTGGCCTACAAGACCGTACTCAATGCAACTCCCTTTCAGATGGTTTTTGGTCAGAATGATGTGCTTCCTTTGGACTTCTTGATACCGACCCTTAAGGTTGCACAAGAACATCAGTGGACCGGCCATGAATTATCAGCGAGAATAATGGACTTGGAACGATTAGGAGAAACCAGGCTAGAGGCAACAGCAGGCATATACGCAGCGAAGAAGCGACAGAAAGCATATTTTGATGCACATGTGAAAGATAAAGGCCTAAAAGAAGGAGATTTAGTTCTAGTATATACGCTAAAGCAACACGCACGTAAGTTAGAAAAGCGAGGTTATGGGCCTATGATCATTAACAGACTCTCAACAAGTGGAGCAGTACAGTTAGCCACTTTAGAAGGAGATATAATGCCTAATTATATTAGTGGCTGTAGAGTCAAGCTATATCAGGAACCTCTTACTGAGGATATGCTTAGACGACTCACGTTGGCAAAGAAGCGTAAGGAGGAAGAAAATAGAATACGAGCGGAGGCTCAGGCAGAAGCAATAGAACGCATTAAACGCATGAAGTTAAGAAGACAAGGACTAGGGAGAGAACATTATAACCATCTGGAAACTACACCCAGATATCCCATGGCCATGTGTCAAGTAAAGTCAACCACTCATCCTAGTATAGTGGACAGGAGACCATTCATTACAGTCAGGCTAGAGCACGACAACCCTTGCCAAGAGCTCAGGGCTTTAATTGACTCAGCTGCTGCGACTAGTGCTATTAGATGGTCCCACTATAAGGATTCAGGAATAGAAATGCGGCCAATTGAGGCATACCTCATAGGGCTAGGAGGCATGGAAACCCCTTGCATGGGTGAGGTGGACCTTCCTATCCTCATTAAGGATGTGACCATGACAACGAAGCTACTAGTGTGCCACGATGACGACCTGATAGAACCCCTAATCCTTGGCCAAGATTGGCTATACGATCACTCAGTGGGCCTAAATCTTAGACAAGGCTCCTTACAGATTGGAACCTTAGAGCAAAAGCGAGTGATACCGCTTGACTTCCCTAATTGCATTCCGCTTGAGGTTTGTAACCCTAGACCCTATGAAATGCATGCGACGGAAGACCGGAAGATCTTGGGTCAGACCAATCACGTTACGTCTACACCAACCCACTCGGGCTTGGCTAGGGACAATTGTCAATCAGAAGGACGACAGGAGATCTTCCCTGGGGCTTCCTGCAAACTAGAAGGGGCAGCTACCCAACCGCTAGGGCAGATAGACACAATCAGCGGTCAGGTGGGTTGCATCAGCGGCCAAATGAGCACAACACCCTGCGGTGCTCATCCTTCCAAACTTGCTGCGGACTGGCCTAGATTAAAGATAAATAACGAATCACTTCCTAATGGGCAGGTCACGCAAGTGTTGGATCTCCCTTCTTTTCCAAAGCAGAGCATCCATTGGACCTCTCAAACCCAACCTCGAAGGAGTCAACCACAACAGAGGAACCCAGACCGACGACACCACCAGACAAGGCAAGGAAAGCAGCAGTATCAACATCACAGAACAAGTGGCACGAAACAAATATGGGTGCCAAAAGGACAGCAACCACAGGCTATTGGCAACACTGCAGACGAGAGCAGGACAAAGTTTCAACAGAAGCAGAGTCAGCATCCAAAGTCCCCTCGATCTTCTTCCCCAAGTACAAATACTCGGCAGATTTGGATCGCCAAGAAGTATCTTATCAATCGACCCACATCCATGCAGATTTGGGTACCCAAACAATGTATTATAGCCCAACCCTCAAGCCATGTAATATATACCCCTCAGAAATCTTTTCATCCTTCAATACCACCAAACCCGATACCACTTTTTGTCCCTCAGCAGAAACACACCGCCCACTCCAAGACTCATAGGAAATGGATACCGAAACGTATCCAAACGTCTTCTTGTACCCCATTATCTAACAATTCTCCCACCCCGTTTAAACTCCACCCTTGTAATAATTCACCCTCAACCAAACCTTGTATAAATTCACACACCATAACCCCACATCATGCATAATAACAACTCATCAAGAAATGTATGCATAATCTGACCATGTAGGCGTCTAGAGACCTGCATTGGTTTTGCAAATAATCATTGCATCAATCACTTCACGACACTTGGCTACACGGGTTACACATCGGTTATGGAAAGGGATTGCGGTCTCACCTTATTGGGATCATAATTAATTTCCATGCTAATGTGTTAATCTTTTGTAGCAGATCTTTTCCATTAGCTCATCAGTCATCATGCAAACCGAAGCAGGACCATCAGAAGCTGGCCCCAGTGCACCGATGGCCACTATTGGAGAATTACTAGCGGAATCTTATCCGACGATGCAACCACCAGAGTTTCAAGGTTTTCCAGGACCCATGCCAATCGATGATCCTCCTAGAGGATATACTGAGAATATTCATCGTAATTCTCATTGGTTTCAAGGCCTAGCAGGACCATTAGCAGACGCTGATTTCATATTTGAGGCCAATTTGGCATTTGATCTTCGCACATGGGCCAAGTACCAGTTCTTTTCAAGAGAATTTGAAGGACTACAGAATACACAAGATCTAACGCACGTTTGGGCACGAGCGGGATTTACAGAGTATTTTAGCGACCCTCTGCCTAAACCCGATTTTTCCAGATGTTTTTACTTGGTAACCACCTTAACGGCTTCAGAGAACAAGGATCTACCCGGCACATTCATGTTACCATCCTTGGTAAATGATCCTCCATTCAGAAGGTTTTATTTGTCTAAAGATTTAATTCGCGCAGCTTTGAAAATACATGGAACACACACTCCGACGGAGAGGGAACGGCTAGTCCCAGAGCAGATGAAACGTGGTGACGTAACTAAGTGGGAGGATATTTCTGCTATAACACCTAAGCTCCTCGAGCCATTACGGATATGCATGCAGCACTTTGCTTTCCCAGCTCAGGATCGTTTTACCATGCCTCACAAGAGAATCTGGTTTGGATTGTACTTAGCATGTACTGGACCTCAAACTGTTGATCTAGCCAGCTGGATAATTGATCAGCTCTATTTGGCACAACATAGGTGGGAGCGAAAGAAGGTAATCAATGGATGCTGCGCCCTCACCAGGATCATATATATGTGCTTGGCGTATGACTTACCAATTGAGCGTGCCATGACCAGTGAGGAACTGAAAGCATTTAAAGGCACCACTAGGAAGGCTAGAAAGTCTAGCAAAGGCAGAGCTGGAAAGCGAATGAGAGGTACTATCCCGTGCCTACAAGTCCCAGAATCACCCTCGCCACAACCATCTCCAGAGCAGTCACCAATAGCAGCCACTCCCACGGTACCACCAATTCGTATACGGTTATCAAGACCAGTTACGCCAGAGGGCACCACCAGTACTGTTGCACCCCAAGCAGCCACGACCACAGAACCTATCACCACAGCAGCTGAACTTCCCACCACTATTGGTGCAGCAGCTTTCTCTTTTCCAATACCCCATTTAGAAGCAGGACAAGCAGAGCCACTGGACCAAACTTTTGATTTTGAGATGCCTGATGCATTCTCCAATGAGTTCCAGTTTTCAGAAGGACAATTGTTTTCTCAAGAATTTGAAAGGCCTAGCTACCCTACCACACCCAAGGATCAGCCACAAGGACAGATCGTGTCCAGCTCTGATGACGAAAGAACAGCAACCGATGACGACGAAGGAGACGACGAAGCTAGCCAGGGAACTCAGGAATCCCAAGAACATGAACAGACAGATGGCCAAGGCAAACAAACAGACACACATGGTGATACAAGTACCCATGAAGATGAAACTTACGAAGCAACAGCTTACATACTAGCCATCAAGAAGTTGTATAGAACTATGGAAAAAGTTTGGGCACACAAAAAGCTGACAGAGGAAGAGAGTCAAACAATAATAGAACAAGAACTTGTCACAGGCGGATTCGAAGACGCATACATCAAAGGATTCAGAGAGTTAGTCAAATCAGTAGGCTCCAACGAAGCCCTCAGGTACTTGCAACGAAAGCCACTACCACAGTTTGACCCCCGCAGAGTGCGACTACTTTCAAAGCCCGGCGAATACATTCGTGTACCAACAGGAGCACAGTCTTCTGAACAAGCCAGGGAGGCACGCCTCGTCCCCAAAAGTTCGTTGGCTGTAGAAACCATCTTTGTAGATTCCCCACCCCGCGCTACAGCTGTACAAACCTCAGTAGTCACTGAAGTACCGACCACCCCAACCGCTCCTCTCTCACCGCCCGTCCATCCAGCCTCCCCTCTTCACCCTCCTTCCCCCAGACCAACATCTTCATTCGCCGGTGGTGTTGCAGAAATTGTCTTTACGACCATTAACCCCACAATTCCCGCACCCATTAGCCCTAGTCTACCCCCTCCCACACCCACCTTTCTATCCAACCCATTCCTTCATCAATCTTTTCCATCTTTCCCCACAACTCCACGACCCCTTTTCCCATTCCCACCGCCATTAACCTTCTCCCCCGTCTCACCTCCCCGACCCACTGTAACCCCTCTTTCCCCTTTTTACCAAGCTGCTCCAGCCAGCCCCCCTGTAAATTACCCCTCAACCTTTGTAAATCCCGTATTTACACCAGCACGAGTACCCACGATCACACCCATATTCACGGTCACCGCACTAGATACGTCCACTGACATGGACATCTCACCACCCACTGCACCATCACTCACTTCACTCACGGCACAAACATTTTTAGGCACATCACAATTTTCAACAATCACTACATCATCCACCTTCCCACCCCCATTCCCCATTCCCGTTGCATCTACATCAACTGCATCTTCATTTAGCACCCCATTAATACTATCACCCACTGTAGATAATGCATTCCGACAGATGTTCAAAGTTATGAGAAAGTTATGAGAAAGTTATGAGAAAGTTATGCGAGTTCAAGGTTCTCGGGGTTAAAATAGGGAAATAGGATCTCTCTGGGAGTACTTCAGAATAGATGATACATGATACTGGGTCTGACAATGTGATACCTCTATGCGAAGCGCACAAGAGTTCAAAATTAATGACCAAAAATACCATAAAAATTTAAAAGTTTTTGAAAAGCCCTAATTGTAGTGTTCTGCCTGACCATCGTGATGGTCAGACACAATCACGATGGTGTGTCACTATCACAATGGTTAGCCCATGATGGTCAAAGACCACGATGGTCGGAGACCCTGATGGTCAAAGACCACGATGATTAGGCCACGATGATCAATCAAATTCATGATGATCAGGGAAGATCGCGATGGTCAAGCCACGATGGTTAGACTGCAACGATGTCGTAGAGATTTCCATCTCTATGTTTGCTTCCAAAACAAAACATATGATTCGAAGATGCTACGAATGTCAGAAAGATTCGATCAAAATCCAAAACATCAGTACTGGGATTGGCAAAGGAGTTTTTGCTTTAAAGAGTTATGAAACCAATGAATTTGTCCTGAAAGAGCATATGCTTGTGGGTGCACAACACACTCAGAACAACATTGATACAAAGTGTGGTTCATTTCTATTCCGCATGACAATTTCTTTGGCTGACACCCGAGGAAGATATTTCTCAGATTAGGCCTTTAATTGCAGAAAAGAAACTCCACTCAGAGATGTATATGTAGTTGGTGATTTGATTGAAGCTTCAAGGAATTCTATCATTAAAATCAGTCTTTTAAGTACTTTTGGGATTCGTTTCTCTTTGCCATTCCGCTAGAGTGCAAATTTTTTATTGAACTTGATTGTTCCGTTTATATCTTGAGGCTTGGTTTACACAACAAAGCTAGCTGCTATTGTATTGCAGATTTAATAGTTGGCTTTAGTAGATCGTGGATGAATGCGGTGCAATTTTTTATTGTTTCTCAAATTAATGGTAATGGGGAGAAGCTGAGAGCGCGCATGAAAAAGGGAGTATCCATGGCAAGGACGACAAGAAGTTTTGCATGGAAAAAGATCGGGAGTTTTGCATGAGGCAACATCGGCCGATATTTCTTTAAAGGAAGAAGCAGATTGCACGAAAAAGGGAGGCCAATTCATCAGGCGTATCTGGCAGACACTGAAATGGGGGGGAAGAGAGGGAAGGCGCTGCAACTTTTCATGAGAGAATACGATTATATGGAGGAGAACTTTATCAGCAGATATGGGCATTGATCTCAGGCAGAGTCATACAGAAGCACTATCCCATCTATGCACTATTGCATCCTCATCAGTGTGCATTTGAACTTTTCTCTCATTGTAGCAGACACTAGAGCTTTGAGCAAACGGATGTATTAGAGAAAGAAGGGAACGAAACGAGGGGGAGCACTGAATTGGAAAAACGTTCTTCATCGGACAAATCTTCAGAATTGATAGGCAATTCACGATCGGCAGTTTTTACGGTGATGATCAACTTCTGCTTGAAGGCCACAACGCTTATGCTCTGACAAGGTGGTAGATAGAGGAGCTACTCAAACGACAGCCCGCGGAGGTCACTGATTGCTTGATAGGATACGCGAAGGCCAACTCCTAACATTTTTCTTTTGGTATCTTTGGCGGAATCTTTATCTTTGGACAAACGACGCAAAGCATAATTGATATGAGTTCTATTGCTCTTCATAATTTGGATTTTGTGATGTAAAACATACAAGGAGGTGGACGCGCAGATGCAGAAGAAGACGATTTCTAAGGTATGAATCCTACTTTGTTCTGATGACTTGAGAATCGGTCTGTATTCACAACGCTATCGCCTAATTGATTTGCTCTTCACACGAGAAAGGAATCCCCCTCTGTCAACTACACACGAGGTGGGTAATTTTGAACGCTTATGTTGCTATCGATTTCTACACTGAAGACTATGAAGCGGAACGTGGCGCAACTATTAAAGCTTTATTAGAGATATGTTGATGACTCTCTGTGAAGTTTTGTGGGCATAAGCATAGAGATTAAGAAACGATATCAAACAGATGTGTACTCAAGATTTTGTTTTTGAAGGAAACCTATGCATCATTTGTACGAGATAATCTTATGTTTTCTTCATTGTGTTACTTATACATCGCTATATATGCCAAAGGATTGTGCGTATCAACTTTTGCATTTAGAGCAGAAAGACACTGCATTGATAATCTGAACAAATTTGACGCTAAGGAATGGTCTGATCAATTCATGAGGAATCATTAGTTATAGGAAGTACTCTTTGAGAAGCATGCTTCTCTCAGAGAAATTGACAACAAACAGCAGGAGATGTAAGACCTCTGACAGATCTGAAACTCACATTTTTATTGAAATACTGAAATCAACGATCTTCTCTGACTTTATTTATAGTTTTATGCTCATATTGGTTTGATGATTTGAATGATCTTCTATTTCACTTTATGTTCTGACCAGCGTATCTTTGTATCTTGAGAAGAGCATGCCGGCAAGGAGGCGAATGTAATATTAAAGTGTTGAATATTGATTGCATGTATGAAGTAAAATGAGTTGTAAAATGATGACGAAAATTTCTGATAACAACATGACTCTATCAATGAAAAATGGCTGACGTGTCGTCTTTAATACTCCGATTATTTTGAAGTGATGTTTTACACTATATCATGATGAAACATATCTATAATTTATGAATATTCTGTATGATTCGGATACCTGTTGATGTGAATACGTTAAAATATTTGTTAACAAAATTTGTTTGATTTTGGATGAACGCAACGAGATACATATGCCACTAGTTTAAGAACGATTTGGAGTTTAGTTGTTCAATTCAAAATTTGTTGACATCATTGGGATTCCTATAACAGAGTTTTACGAAGGAAACAGATCATCAAATTGAAACCTTGTGTGAGGATGAAAGTATCTATCAAAGATCTTTGGATATAGAAATTGATGTTCTTGTTAAAGATGACCTGAACTTATGAATTTTGCCAATGAAAATTAAGTCTTTGACTTGGAAAAAGCTTCAAAGTTACTTTAAGACTGTCTTTTTCAATTCTTTATGAATGTTTTGAGAATTATTTACAAATGATATTGACTATAAAAATCTTGAGATACTTTAAGATTGTCTTTTGGGATTCTCTATAACAGAGTTTTACGAAGTAAACAGATCATCAAATTGAAACCTTGTGTGAGGATGAAAGTATCTATCAAGGATCTTTGGATATAGAAATTGATGTTCTTGTTAAAGATGACTAGAACTTATGAATTTCGCCTGATACTTTAGGGATCATCATGCATGAGTGTCAGAGATGCCTGATGATGAACTGGATTTTACGATCCAAATGCTTACCCAGCGATTAGCGGAGGGCTCTTCTGCAGCTCCACATGCAGGAAAACATCTATCTGCTCATAGGTATGTTTTTTGTGCATAATTATTTTTACTGATATTATAACACATATTTTTATTTATTTTTATTTATTTTTATCTATCTATTTTCAAGACACCTATACCACCTCCAGATCATGATGGTAAAGCATAGGTGCCTATGAGGACATGCATAGGCACCTTAAGGATAGAGTGCAATATAGAGCCAGAGGGGAATATAGTGTATATAGGGAATGGATTGGAGTTCAAGAGAAGAATGCAAGCATTATGCGACTCTAACCTGCACCTTGTCCACTTGCAGTGGAAGTAAGTATAAATTTTACATATAAATTGAAATAAATATCTTAAGTTTTATTCACATGATTTTTTTATTTTTGTAGTGAGCATGATGAGAGGGATAAAAAATATGTACTTAGTTCACTTGAGACAGATTTTGGGACAGGATGGTCGCATAAGTGGTGTCTAAAAGAGATGTGAACACTTATGGCTCATCGTCATGATAATGCACGGTATGCATTGCTTTTATGTATATATATGTGGATATGAGTATGTGTGCTTATGTATATGAGAGAGAGAGAGAGAAAAAAGTGCGACTAGAGGTACAAATACATGCATACACACACATATACAACATACACATTTACACACATGTACACATACATGCACATTTATACATACACACACATACATGCACATTTATACACACACATACACATGCATGCAGTTACATACATATAATGAATACACACATTGAAACATACACACACTCACATACATATACATAATCATATGTACACACACATAGACTCACATAATCATATTTACATACATATATACACATACTCATGCATACACACACACAACACATGCATACGCACATATAGATACACATACATACACACACATGCACATATAGATACACATACACACACACACACACACACACACACACACACACACACATATATATATATATATATATATATATATATATATATATATATATATATATATATATATATATATATATATATATATATATATATATATATATATATATATATATAGATGTACACACACACATACATACATACATACATACATATATACATATATATACACACACACACACACACACACACACATATATATATATATATATATATATATATATATATATATATATATATATATAATGAGATATATATACTGTATAATATATATATATATATATATATATATATATATATATATATATATATATATATATATATATATATATATATATATATATATATATATATATATATACACACACACACATACATACATACATACATACATACATATCCTAATTCAAAAACCCTATTATAAATATTCTGGTTCAGAAATCCTATTTCAAAAATCCTTATTTGGAAACACTAATTTTGATATTAGGATTTTACAAACTCTAATTCAGTCTTTTAGCCATATGATTGAAGTATATTGTTGAAGCTCAAAGTCAAGGACAAAGTATGGAAGCACATCAAAAGGTGGACACACAAGGAAAGGGAGCAAGTAGGGAGCTCCAAGAAGTGTATGTCAAATTTTCAGAAGAATTCCCTACAAAAATAGTGATTTTCATCACTAAAAACCATTGTAAATACCATTATCTATTTTTATAACTCCATTTTGTTCAAGCCAAGGAGTCCTCGAGCTTGAGGAGTATTAGAATTACCATTGTACCAATTTTCATAATTTTTAGACTTCGTTTGAGCCCTCAAATGAGCCTTGGAACCTAATTTTCAACTAGGCCGAACACTAGGGCTGGACAGGGCCAAAACTACTCAAAAAACTATAAAAAGAGCTAGAGAGCTCATTTTTGGGGTTAGCTTGTTAGAGAATAGAGCTTTTGTAAGAGAACTCTTTTGCAATCGAAGCTTTCCATTGTTCCTCTCTTTGATCTTACTTTGTGCACGTGTGTGTGTATGTGTGTGCATGTTTGTGTGCTTTCACTCACGCACTTGTGCCTTCACTTGCTCGTGGTCTTCATACCGGTCCTCACGTCTCCGCAGATTGAAAAGTAAAGTGAGGTGGTGCTTACGCTTGAACTACACCAAATTTTGGCGCCGTTGCCGGGGAGAGAGCTTCGAGGACGAGCGTTGTGATGGTAAGATCGTAGATTTGCGACGTTGGAAGGTAAAAAAACTGTCATTTCAGTTCATTTTTTGTTTTTTCCTCTTCATCTTCATCATCATCATCATCTCCACCTTCTTCCATCTTCTTCTTCATAGAAATTTCTTGTTTTTTAGTGCATTTTTACCATTTTCATACCATTTTTCATGCATTATTGTGTGGGAAGGAGTTAGGAGGTGCAAGGGAGAGCAAGCACTGTGTTTTTTCATGATTTTCTGCTCATACGGAGCTCGCCATTGCCGGCACTCAGAAATTTGAGTTTCCCGCCAAAAAACGCGATTCTGTGATGAAAATCACAATTCTATGAAAATTCAAAATTTTTTGAAAAATCACGATTTTCTGTTTCTCGCCTAAAAGCTTGCTGAAAGAATCACGATTCTGTGGTCATTCTCAGAATTGCGATTCTGTAGTTGTGCTCAAAATCGCGATTCTCACAAATCACGATTTTTAGCCAAAAAACCCGATTCTGAGAAAACACGATTCTGTGGTTGTGCTCAAAATCGTGATTCTCACAAATCACGATTTTCATGTCAAAAAACATGATTTTGTGAAAAACACGATTTTGTGAAAACACGATTCTCTGAGACAAAATTGCGATTTTCATGTAAAAAAAACATGATTCTGAGAACCACGATTTTGTGAAAAACACGATTTTGTGAAAAACACGATTTTGTGAAAACACGATTTTCTGAGACAAAATCGCGATTCTCTAAAACACGATTCTTTGCTCAAAATCGCGATTTTCAAAAACACGATTCTCTGCTCAAAATCGCAATTCTCACAAATCACGATTTTGTGAAAACACAATTCTCTGCTCAAAATCGCGATTTTCAAAAACACGATTCTATGCTCAAAATCGCGATTTTCAAAAATCACGATTTTCAGTGAAAACACGATTTTGTGAAAACACGATTTTATGAAAACACGATTTTGTGAAAACACGATTCTCTGCTCAAAATCGCGATTTTCAAAAACACGATTCTGTGCTCAAAATCGCGATTCTCACAAATCACGATTTTCAGCCAAAACATGATTTTGTGAAAAAACACGATTTTGTGAATCACGATTCTCTGAGACAAAATCGCGATTCTCTAGAACACGATTTTGTGAAAACACGATTCTCTACTCAAAATCGCGATTCTCACCAATCACGATTTTCAGTAAAAACACGATTCTTTGCTCAAAATCGCGATTTTCAAAACACGATTTTGTGAAAACACGATTCTCAAAGTCGTGATTCTCTGATTTCATAGCATCACGATTCTCTTGAAGTTCACAAAATCGCGATTCTCTTGAAGTTCACAAAATCACGATTCTCTTGAAGTTCACAAAATCGTGATTTTTTCCAAAAGGTCCTGTTTGCCTGTTTTAACTCCTAGGAGCCTGATTTGACATAACTTTTTCATCCAAAGTCCATTTTTTGAGCTCTATAGCTCATTGGAAAGCTCGTTTCGAATCCTACATGGCCTCAACTGTTTTTTTTAAGAATAATGCATTGATTTTCAGATAGAATATTTTGAAATTGACCCTCAGGTGGGACCAAGAACCCAAGGGGACTCTAGAGGATTTGTGAACCATACCAAGGGGAAATTTTGGACTCTTAGCCAAAGCTTATGAACCTGAGATCTGGTAGACACCTAGGAAAGGATAGACAAAGCATTAGATCTTCTCCGTCTAGTGTCAACCACACAGCAAAGTCCTGGGCACAACAACTAAGTGGTTGTCCTTACGTACTAAACTCTAACACAAGTGACTCAGAAATGTCTTTTAGCATGGGAAAATCTACAGGTGGCTCAGGAACTGCCCATCTACAAACACCTAAGGACCCTATAAGACACAATTGGAATATATTCGGACCAACCGATTAGGTGCTTGCATCTATGAGGATGGCCTGAGGCGATCAGTGGTCCAACTCAAAAATTCAGATCAATCCTTTGGACTTGAACACCCGGTGGTCAAGTTCGAAGAGGGTTCATACATTGATAAGGAAGGAACCATGTATGTGGTTACCAACCAACCAGATAGGACCGATGAGTTTGGAAATATCATTCACGAGAATGAGATAGGAGACCTAGAATAAGGAAATGTAGGACAAGGACCCCAGACTCTTAGAGGCAAGTCAGTTTTGACCAGAGTGATCACTCCAGACTGGATCCCTCAAGACAACAAAAGCATAGAACTATTTTTGAATAGAGAAACAGAGGAAGTCTTTTGGAGATTCAAGCCAGATCAACCTAGCCAATTGGGCATAGTCATCATCTACGAGTTCAAGGATCCAGAGATACCAGGCAAAGTTGTCTACCTGGATAACACGTCAAAGAAAATTTTCTTGGTAACAGAACATGATAGACATGCATATACTTGGAAGAGTGAATTGGTTTTCCCTCCACCAAGATCCAATGTTTCCCATGGCTTCCAAGGAGTAGGATCATCCCACGCTTATGAAGCCCAGAGAGAAAGAACTAGAGAGAAACCTGAGGTAAGTTTTGCACACACCGTGGGCAGGAATAGGTCAGGATTTGAAAATGAAAGACCTGAAAGAGAGAGACATCAAGCACATAGGCAACAAAGAGATGAACAGGAATTTACATTGCCTAGACCCCGAGAGCACCCAAGAACCCTTAGACCCACTCAAGTGATCAAGGCAATGAAGAATTATTTTGACGGGTCAGGAGATCCTTATGATCATGTGGCCGAGTTCAAACAAGTGTTAAGAGCTGAACAGGTTGAGGATTTGTTCACCCAGTATGAGGCATTTGGTTTGACTCTTAAGGGCACTGCCTTAGCTTGGTTTCAACCACTGAGTAGTCGCAACTATCGCGATATAGGTCAACTGCTAGATGAATTCATTGGAGAATTTTCCAAGAGTGGTATCAGGCATAACACATCATCTTTGATCCACAGCTTCAAGCAGACACCCCAAGAAACAATGCGGCTAGCAGGTAGAAGGTTCAGACAGTATCTAGAGAGATGCCCTGCTCCAGAGTTACCCACACCAGCCAAACAAGTGGCTTTGTTTTTAGATGGCTTACTAAGCACTAAGTTAAGATCATATGTGTACTTGAAAGAGCCTAGATCCATAGAAGAGTGTGTGCGGACGTGCATTGACATAGAAGATAACTTGGGTGAGGAGTTAGGATTGTCCAAACTCTATAAGGATTCTGATAGTTCTACTAGTCATACTTCAAAAATCTCCACGGAAATAGATGAGATAGCTGAGCAAGTTGCCAAGAAGCTGGGAGTCCAAAATAGACAAACACCGAGAGTCACCCCATTGAATCGGTGTTATACTTGCGGAGGTGACCACATGGCTAATGTATGCCCAATGCACAACCAGAACATGAGAGAAAGGAATAACCCATACTGCACTATTGAAAGGAAGTACACAAACCATACGGCTCAAGATTGTCCCTACAATAGGCAAGCTGTTAGACAAAATTATCAGCAACCTTACCCACAAGGTAGGTATCAAAACCAATACCAATAGCCATATTATAGACCACAACAGCAATATCAAGCACCATATAGGCCACAACCAGTCTTGGGAAACCAACCACTAGCTCCTGCCAATGCAGTTCCAGTTAAGTATGCAGTGGCAGAAGAGAACCTTAATAGAGCATTGGTACCAGTGACCCCACTGATCTCAGAGAATGACTCTCATGCTCATAGTTCAGACTACTCCCATGAAGGTAGCCCACATGCTTATTACACAGAGTCACCTGAACATAGTGAGATTTATCCGTATCAATATGAGGCACAACATATGGAACAAAATTGGGAGCCTGAATACTCCAATGTAATTAATGTACACAAATGCTAACCCTGGGCCTCAATTGAGACAAGCAAGACCACAAGCCCCTAGAGGACCATGTTTCAGATGTCAGGGCGACCATTTCCTTCATGATTGTCCCCACCCACCATCTCCAAGTCAAGGACAAGCTATCACAATACATGCTTTTTGTCATGATTGTGGCAAAGAACATCTCCCCAGAGATTGTCCTAGAAACCCCTCTAGTGCACCCAAGATTACACCCATTAATGTGGTAGGCTTAGTGGCGGATTCAAGTGCTAGTAGCAGTAATGTGGCTCCTATATAGGCAGTTACTAGGGCACAAGCATTAAAACAAGATAAACCAGCAGAACAATCAGAGTCGAGCGAATCGGGAGAACCTAGTAGGAGGAAAACAAGAACATGGAAGGATACTAGAGAGAAGGCTAATCGCAAGTGGAATAAAAAGTTATCAGAACTAGAAGAAAGCTTGAAAGATGCAAAAACAAAAATAGAAGACATCGCATCTCAAAACTCCTCACATGCTGAAACTCCATCCACTCCACCTCATCCCACCCCACCACCCATTGTAAATAGACCGCAACTAGGGTCTATTCTTGCAGATCCAACCCCAGAAGGCTTGGACATGATGTTCAAGGCCTACCAGGCTCGACTTCAAGAGGGGCCTACAGTTGCAAACCTAGACAAGAGTTACCCTAGAGCGGACTTAGAGATTGAACGGATGAGAATGCGCATGAAAATGGTAGAACAAGCTCAAGCTATACTGGAGACTAGTCAAAAGTTCAATCAGACAAACTCTGTCAAACCGGATTTGCATTTCCAGGGCTTACTAGAAGAAAGAAGATTTCACATCCCTGAGCTCAGACAAATCTTCAACAAGTGTAGAGAATATCGAGTGTGTCTGAACCTAGAAAAGTGTGTGTTCATGGTGCGTCAAGGTAAAATCTTAGGTCATATTGTTTCTAAGAATGGAATCTCAACAGATGAAGATAAGGTACAAGCCATAGCAGAGCTGCCACGGCCAAGGAATGTTAAAGAGGTACAAGCCTTTATGGGTCATTGTGGATATTATCGTAGGTTTATCCACATGTATGCGATCATAGCTAGACCCCTTTATGCCTTGTTGTCTAATTTTGAGTGGACCGACGAATGCGAGAATTCTTTCAATGAACTGAAGAAACGTTTGTGCACAACACCAATACTGACCACTCCTGATTGGAATAAACAATTCCATGTCCATGTGGATGCATCCAATCACGCCATAGGATGTGTGCTAGCACAACCCACAGGTGAAGGAAACTTAGATTTGCCCATAGCATATGCTAGTAGACAACTCAATGCAGCTGAACGAAACTATACAACAATTGAGCGAGAGGGCTTAGGCATGGTTTATGCTGTGAAGAAGTTTAGACACTATTTATTGGCCAACAAGTTCAAGTTTTTCACTGATCATCAAGCTTTGTTATATTTGGTCAATAAACCTTGCAATACAGGACGCTTAGTAAGATGGTTCCTCTTACTAATGGAGTATGACTTTGAAGTTGTTGTCAGGAAAGGTAGGACCCACCTTCGGGCAGATCACCTTTCTCGCATCACTTCAGGAGAGTCACCGCAAGGAGTGTTTGACGAACTACCCGATGCTTATCTGTTCAATTTAGAAGTTGTTCCTAAATGGGCAAATAAGTTGGTACCAGTCCTAACCTTCAGCCCTGCAAATAAGAATGTGAAAACATCACAAGAAGAAATTGTAAAATCACAAAAATATCACATATTAGCAGGAAGCATGTACAAACAAGATACTGAGGGTGTATTAGCTTGTTGTGTTGAGGACGATGAACATAGTAGTTGGTTGCAACAAGCCCATGAAGGAATGATAGGAAATCATTATTCTAAACAACAAACATTGCAGAATTTGAAACGTTTAGGAGTGTATTGACCTAGCATGGACAAAGAAATACATGAGTGGATCAAGAATTGTCCAATGTGCAGAGAGAGACCCCCCAGTGGAGCATGCGACCCTTTATCAAGTGTCATTAATTCCAGATTGGAGTGCTCCATCGGTAGAGTTTATGAGGTCGGGAAGATTACCCAAAGAGGTTAGTCTAGCAAGAAGACGAAGCATGGAGCAAGAGGCTCAAGGCTATGCCTTAGTAGGAGAGAACCGATACCGAAGAGGCAAAGATGGTTACTTAAGATTGTGCGTTCATGAATCAGACTATTTAAAGGTCTTAGAGACTGCACACAGCGGTGTTGCAGGTGGACACTTTGGTCCTGATCGAGTAATCAAGACCATTCTATTCTCAGGACTTTGGTGGCCAGCTCTTCATATGGATGCACATACCTATGTGAAGAAATGTGACACATGCCAACGTGCGCAATATCCTATCAGAAAAGACGAGATGCCTTTGAGGCCCATGATGGGAGGACGTGCATTCTCAAAGTGGGGTATAGACTTTATAGGTCCTATTAACCCCCCAGCTAGAAACTCCCATGCAGAGTACATCATTGTAGCCACAGATTACCTTACAAAATGGGTAGAAGTCAAAGCCACAACAAAGAATGATGCTCAGACGACGGCTAAGTTCTTATTCGAGAATGTGTTCACTAGATATGGACTACCAATAGAGTTAGTAAGCGATAGAGGCACCCACTTCTTAAATGAAGTCATTGAAAATCTTCTCCAAGAATTCTTGGTGATACATAAGAAGTCTTCCCCCTATCATCCCCAAGCTAACAGACAGGCCGAGAGCACAAATAAGATCCTATGTAATGTCTTGACTAAATTGGTAAATAATAAACGCTCTGATTGGGACAAACAGCTTCATCATGCTGTTTGGGCTTACCGAGCTGCCTACAAAACAGTACTCAATGCCACCCCATTTCAGATGGTCTTTGGGCAGAATGTTGTGCTACCTTTAGATTTCCTAATCCCAACATTAAAAGTAGCACAAGAGCATGAGTGGAATGTACATGAATTGTCCTCTAGGATCTTTGATCTAGAACGCTTAGGTGAGACAAGGCTACGCGCGGCGGCAGGTATCTATGCTGCAAAGAAAAGGCAAAAGGCATACTTTGATGCACACATCAAGGATAAGGGACTGAAAGAGGAAGATCTAGTGTTGGTTTACACACTAAAACAACATGCCCGTAAGTTGGAAAAAAGAGGATACGGACCCATGATCATTAATAGAATTTCCACTAGTGGAGCAATTCAGCTGGCCACTCTAGAAGGAGATATCTTGCCAAACTATATTAGTGGTTGTAGAGTCAAGCTATATCAAGAACCTCTTATTGAGGATATGCTAATGAGACTCAACACTGCTAGGAAGCGAAAAGAAGAAGAGTTAAGAGTGAGAGAAGAAGCACAGGTAGAGGCCAGAGAGCGTATTAGGCGAAATAAGTTAAGGCGATTAGGCCTAGATGTCAACTCAAAAGCCCCAAAATATCACATGGATATGTGCCAAAAGTCAGGCATAGCGACTTCTCAAGTCATTGACCGAAGACCCTTTGTGACCATAGAGATAGGACAAGGGAAGGGTGCAAGGACGGTGAAAGCATTGATTGACTCAGATGCAGCAAGTAGTGCAGTTAGACTTTCCTACTGCCAAGACTTGCAGTTGAACATCAATCCCATAGAAGTTTATCTCATAGGATTGGGAGGTGTGGAAACCCCTTGTTTGGGCGAGGTGGAACTTCCCATCTACCTTCAAGAGGTTCCAATGAAAGTCAAAGCGCTAGTATGTCAAGATGAGAACCTTACAGAACCACTTGTCTTGGGTCAAGATTGGATATATGACCATGCAGTTAACTTAAACCTAAGAAGTCAAATTCTTCAAGTTTGGGTACATGAACAATGCATTACATTAGAATTAGAGAACTGCATGCTCCTAGATCATGGCACCACACACTCTCTTAGTTCTTCCAAGACTAATCATATGAAAGAAGATGTTGTATGTGTCAAAAGCTCTATGATGCAGAAGGAGTCAATCGTGGAAGACCAGGTTCGAAGGCGGGTGGATCTTTCTTCTTCTCCAAAGAAACAAGTAGCCACAGTAGTGAGTCCACAAGCAAACACAACCGTTCACGACAACTGCTACATCAAATAGAAAGACACCATTCGATAAGAAAGCAGTTCCGAGCATGAAGCAGATCTGGGTACGCAAAGGAGAGTAGATCTGGGTATGCAAAGGTTCGAAGGTGGGTGGATCTTTCTTCTTCTCCAAAGAAACAAGTAGCCACAGTAGTGAGTCCACCACACAAGCAAACACAACCGTTCACGACAACTGCTACATCAAATAGAAAGACACCATTCGATAAGAAAGCAGTTCCGAGCATGAAGCAGATCTGGGTACGCAAAGGAGAGCAACCACCAGCCTTGCCCCCACAAATCCCGTCCAGGCAAGCCAACCAGGCCAGAAGACGAAGGAAGCATCTCGGACAAGCTCAATCACAAGGTATCCAACAAGTTTGGGTGCCTAAGAAGTTAGTTGCAGCTCAACAAGGGCAATTACAGATGTGGGTACCTAAGAAGCTCTTACATCCACAACAACCTATGTTCTCCCACATGTGAAAGGTCTTAACAAAGAAGCCAATAAGAGAAAAGGGTAAGAACCACGTATAGAGACCAAAGGAAGATCAAATCAGCTCTTCAACATTAGTAGGAAGACATGCAAAAAGGATATGGGTTTGTGTTGCTCTAGCACAATGGTGAGAACCACGTTAAGAAGCTCCACCTCCTTAATGTCAATCCGCGGAAGAGATAGGAGTGATATGAAGATCATGAATGTGAGATGAAGTGAGAGCGAAGGTGAGAAGCATAGAAATGCACACACACATACACACACACTACGAAGAGACAAGCAAGACACAATGGAAGGTGGGAAATTAGCTCTATTACTCAAGAACACTATTACAAACTCAAAAGAACTCTAAGCTCACACTAGCCAACCCAAAAAATGAGCTCTCTAGCTCTTTTTATAGTTTCTAGACTAGTTTTGACCGGTTTCACATCTAGTGACCGGCATAGTTAAAAATTAGATCCTAGATGCTATTTGGAAGGGTAAACGATGTCTAAAAATAACGAAAATTGATACGCTTGTTCTACCTAAGCTCCTCAAGCTCGAGGACTCCTCGGCTTGCACAAAATGGAGCTATGGATTACAAAATGGGGTTTTCTATGTTACATATGTTACAATAGTGATAAAAATCACTGTTGGAGGTTTTTGAAAAGTATTTTTAGAACATGATTCTTTGAAAAAAGATTTGACTGGCTCCTTGCTCCGTTGTTACATGCTTCCGCGTCGTCTGTGCCTCTGGCTGCTTCCAACACCCCCCTCCCTCTCGCTTCTGTCGTCCCTGACAGAACCTTGTTGTGAGGTCTGTCGGATATAGTTCTGTAGGAGGTCTTGAGCGAGGGTGTGCTCGGAGATACGAATGCCTCGAGCCAGGTTGGCCTCGAGTTTCTCCCAGTCTATTGGTTGTGGTTCTTCCGGTGGCGGGAGCTGATAGTGTGTGGAATAAACCATTCATTCACAGGCAAATAATTGTAATAAATGTGTAGGCCTGCTTATGAATACCTCTGAATGGTATTCCCAGAAGCCGGTTGTGAACATCTCTTCGAACGTCTGCTTGTAGCACGCCGGTAGATATTTTATTCTGCAATGCCAGGCATAACACACCCGTAGCGATGGCGTTGTACTCATATCATATACCAAGTCAAAATTGCCATGCTCAAAGCCCGGGGTGTTGACATGGGGTGCCTTGACGCGTCGGAAGACTTTAAAAATCATTTGCATCATGTCAAAGATTTTGACAGTCATATGCGCCGCTATATCATCCATATGCTTTAATCTAGGGAGCCAGTGGCGAATTGTAGCCATCATGTAGCCTACAGTTGGTAACTCAATGGGTGGCTTAAAGTAGGGGTAATTCAACCAGTCTTGGCACTGCTTATTATTTTGTACCTTAATAGCAAAGGCAGTCCAGGAGCGGTGTCGTGGCACTGGTCCCCAACACGGGTTATACTTCAAATGCAAAGGTGCCTTTACCCATGTACTCATCATCTCTGGATACTGCTGTAGTAAATCTTTTCGCCACTCTAGTTGATAGATCCTTCCTTGTTGTGCATCTAGTGGCAAATCATCCGCCTCGAATTGAGTTGCATGCGATGGTTTCTTACCTGTCTCTTTCTCAATGGCTAACTGGTATTCGGCCATTAACATGAAATACGGTTTATATTGTAGCTCATGCCCAGATATGTATCGTCGCGGGGCCAAATGAGCAAAGAATGGAGACTGTAAAATCCTTTCTTCTATCATCGCCATGGCATGTAATTGTGCCTCTACTCTAGCTGAGTGCGTTGTTCCAAGTTCCTCAATTGTCTTCATCCACGCGGGGGTCGGAAGTTCGTACGTCATCTAGCCTTCAGCCGTGACGCGTCCGCCTGGGATGGGTTGTGGCTCGTATGCCTCTTCAAACGTTTCCTCCACCGGAATGGTAACCGTTTCTTCCTCAGCTGGAAGCTCAGGTGGGGAATCTGGACTTGGTGGTGCTTCATATACTGCAATCCTTGATTCGAGGTTCGATACCTGGGCCCGTAATGAGTTGAGTTCCTCTAGGAGGTCAGGAGAGGGGTCCACAGGTGCTGGTATGTCTTGGTGTGTCGGTTCTCGTAACTGGAGTAATTTGTGATCTTCTTTGAGTTTCTGTAACTCCTCGTTCATGCGGTCGTATTCATCTAGTAATCTTACATGATCGTCTAGCAGCATTTTCATCGAGTCTGAAGGAATGGCTTTGAACCTGCTAGGACTGAGTGGTTGGTCTGGGTGGTCGAGCGCTGCTTCTAAGTTTTCTCGGTTCTGATCCTATAAGCGCTGGTTTTCTTCCTTGGTGGCTGCTAGGTGTCTTCGTAGTAAGCCCATGTTTCGTGTTAGCGTTGCATTGCGGACTGTCTGGGCTCTTAATAAGTTATTCAGGTCAGCAATGGCTTCCTTGGTCTTTTCTTCGCTTTCTAGTTCCAATTTGTGATAAGCCTCGCGTAATTCCTGGTAGCGGCTGTTCAGAGAGGCATTCTCAATAGACAATAAATTAAGCTACGACTGTAAGTCATTGGTTGTCCTCTGCAGCTGCTGATAATTATCACCAAGAGATGTGAACTCATCTCTCACTTGCGTCATACATAGTGATTTTGGGTTCGTTGGAAAGCTCGTTTGGAGTACTACAAAAACGTCGATTGGTTATAGTAAAAATAATATGTGGATTATTAGATATAGTATTTTGAAGTTGACCCTCAAGTGGGACTAGGAAACCAAGGGGTCTCCAAAGGATTTTGAGCAACACAAAGGAGAAATTTTGAACTAGGAAACAAAGCTTATGAACCTGAGATTTGGTAGACACTTAGGCAAGGATAGGCAAAGCAGTAGATCATCTGAGGCTAGTGTCAACCATACAACTAGGTCTTGGGCATAACAACTAAGTGGTTATCCCTACACACTAAGTTCAGAAACAAGTGACTCAGAAATGTCTTTTAGCATGGAGAGACCCACACGTACCTCAGGAACTGCCTATTTACAAACACCGCAAGATCCCTATAAGACACAACTAGAGTATATTCGGGCCAACCAATTAGGTGCTCGCATCTATGAGGATTTCCTGAGGCGATCAGTAGTCCAACTCAGAAATCTTGATCAACCCTTTGGACTCGAACACCCAGTGGTCAAATTTGAAGAGGGTTCATACATTGATAAGGAAGGAACCATGTATGTGGTCACCAGCTTACTAGATAGGATAGATGAGTTGGGAAATATCATTCCAGAGAATGCGATAGGAGACCTAGAGCAAGGAGACCTAGGACGGGAACCCAAGACTATCAGAGATAAGTCAGTCTGGACTAGAGTAATCACTCCAGAGTGGATTCCTCAAGACAACAAAAACATAGAACTATATCTGAATATTCTCAGGAAGCCTTCTAGAGATTCAAGCGACTCAACCTAGCAAAATAGGTGGAGTCATAATCTACGAGTTCAAAGATCCCGAGACACCAGACAAGGTTGTCTATCTAGATCATACATAAAAAAAAATGTTCTTGGTAACAGATCATGATAGGCATGCATACACTTGGAAGAGTGAACTGATTTTTCCTCTAGCAAGGTCTAATGTGTCCCATGGCCTCCAAGGATTAGGATCATCCCAAGCTCATGGAAACCAGAGGGAAAGAGCTAGAGAGAGACTTGAAGTGAGCTTTGCAAACATTGTGGGCAGAGACCAATCATGATTTGAAAATGAAAGATCTGAAAGGGAGAGACACCGAGCACATAGGCATCAAAGAGATGAACATGATTTCCCATTTTCTAGACCCCGAGACTACCCAAGAACCCTTAGACCCTCCCAAGTGGTCAAGGCAATGAAGAACTACTTTGACGGGTCAGGAGATCCTTATGATCATGTGGCCGAGTTCAAACAAATGTTAAGAGTTGAACATGTCGAGGACTTGTTCACTCAGTTCAATGCATTTGGTTTGACTCTCAAGGGCACTGCCTTAGCTTGGTTTCAACCTTTGAACAACTGTAATTGTCGTAACATAGGTCAACTACTAGAAGAATTCATTGTAGAGTTCTCCAAGAGTGGCATCAGACATAATACATCGTCCTTGATCCACACCTTCAAGCAGACACCCCAAGAAACAATGCGACTTGCAGGAAGATGGTTCAGACAGTACTTAGAAAGATGCCCTATTCTAGAGTTACCCACACCGGCCAAACAAGTGGCTTTGTTTTTAGATGGCTTATTAAGCACAAGTTAAGATCATATGTGTACTTGAAAGAGCCTAGATCCATAGAAGAGTGTGTGCGAATGTGCATAGACATAGAAGAAAACTTGGGTGAGCATTTAGAATTGTCCAAACTCTATAAGGATACTGACAATTCTACTAGTCATACCTCCAGAACCTCCACTGAACTAGATGCGATAGCTGAGCAGGTTGCCAAGAAGCTAGGAGTTCAAAATAGACAAACACCAAAGGTCACCTCATTGAACGGATGTTATACTTGTGGAGGGGACCACATGGCTAACGTATGCCCAATGCAAAACCCAAACGTGAAAGAAAGGAATGCTCCAAATTGCACTATTGAGAGAAAATACACGAACCATACAACTCAAGATTGTCCCTACAATAGGCAAACTGTTAGACAAACGTATCAACAACCTTACCAACAAGGTAGGTATCAGAACCAATACCAATAGCCATATTATAGACCACAACAGCAATATTAAGCACCATATAGGCCACAACCAGTCCTACAAAACCAACCACCAGCTCCTACCAATGTGATTCTAGTTAAGTATGCAGTGGCAGAGGAAAACCCTAATAGAGCATTGGTGCCAGTGACCCCGTTGGTCTCAGAGAATGACCATCATGCTCAGAATTTTGACTACTCCTATGAAGATAGTCCACAAGATTATTACACAGAGTCACCTGAGCATAGTGAGACTTATCCTTATCACTACGAGGCACCATCTATGGAACAAAATTGGGAGCTAGAATACTCCAATGTCATGTATACGAATCCAAACCCCAGACCCCAATTGAGACAAGTAAGACCACAAGCCCATAGAGGACCATGTTTTAGATGTCAAGGAAACCATTTCATTCGTGAATGTCCCCACCACCGGCTTCACAACAAGGACAAAACATCACAATACAAGGTTTTTGTCTTCAGTGCGGCAAGGAAAATCTTCCAAGAGATTGTCCTAGAAACCCCTCTAGTGCACCCAAGGTTACACCCATTAATGTGGTAGGCTTACTGGTGGATTCAAGTGCTAGTACCAGTAATGTGGCTCCTATACAAGCAATCACTAGAGCACCAACCTTAAAACAAGATAAGCCAGCTGAACAATAAGTGTCAATTGAATCAGGAGAACCTAGTAAGAGGAAAAAAAGGACATGGAAGGATACCAGAGAGAAAGCCAATCGCAAGTGGAATAGAAAGCTGTTCGAACTAGTAGAAAGCCTTAGAGATGCAAAAAGAAAAATAGAAGATAGTACCTTGCAAAATGCCTCACATGTCGAAACTCCATCCACACCACCTCATCCCACCCCACCACCCATTGTAAATAGACTAAAACCACATTCTGTTCTTGCAGATCCAACCCCAGATGGCTTGGACATGATGTTCAAGGCCTACCAGGCTCGACTTCAAGAAGGGCCAATAGCTGCAAACCTGGACAAGATCTACCCTCGAGCAGATTTAGAGATTGAACGTATGAAAATGTGCATTAAAATGGTAGAACTAGCTCAGGCTATGCTTGAGACCAATCAGTTGTTCAATCAAACAAATTCTATGAAACCGGGTTTGCATTTTCAAGGCTTACTAGAAAGTCTAGAGCAGTTGGTAAACAAACCACAAGTTTCTTTACCTCCACAAGCTCAACCAGTTGTTGAAAAGGAAAGCTCACCACCAACTAAAGCTTATGTTCCTGAGGGAACACCTCTTTCAATTCAACAATAATCTCAAGAGTTCTTGTGGGAAATGCAAGAAGAGAAATGGGCCAAGGAGAAGGGTAATCCCCCTCCTATTCTTGAATGATCTTCATGATGAATTTTCTCCAGACTTTGCATCTATTTATGGAGACCAAGTTGAGCAACAAGGAGAGGAAAGGTTAGATTTTGAATCTAATTCTTTACAAGAGTTGCCACAATTCATAGGCCCATGGGAATCTGAATCTCTTCATATTAGAGCTCCCACAATATTGATAAGAAATGAAGACTCCGTGGTTCCAAGAAACATTGAAGTTGTGAAAAACACTAAGGTACAATTTCATCTCACCTTAGAAGAGCTGCTCAAGGTAAAACTTGAGTTATGGAAACATGTGGTGAATCAAGTTCCAGAACTTGGTTCCAATGTGTCGAAAGCAGGCTGTAAGCAAAAAATACCAGGAATATCTCTAGACAAAATAGGGCACATGAGTGAAGGTGAAGAAGGTAATACTTATCTCCCGATCACCTACCAAAGCTACACAACCAAAGCGATCATAGATTCAGGTGCTAGTGATTGCTGACAACCATGTTGAAAGACCTCTAGGATTGATAGAAGGGATAACTCTAACCACTTGTGGGGTAGAGTCTGAACACACCTTTGCTACATGTGACTTTGGCAAAAATAATGTCTATCAAATGATCCTAGGAAGGCCCTTCCTATGACAATTGCAAATAGTACAGGACTGAGGAACCAACTCCTTATACTTGAAGCACTTAGGGGTCACGACCAAAGTCAATCTAAAGGATTGTACATTTAGTGATGTACCACCCCTATAGTGGAATCCTATCCACAATGTGCTAGAGGATTCAATCTCTATGCATTCTACAGGTTCTTTTGATCCATCATGGATGCATGAAGATACTCATTTGTGGATGTGAAAAGCCACAGAGGAAGAGGAAAGACGCCTAAAAGCAAGAGAAGAAGGAACTTCTTAAGAAGACAAACTAGTTAGAGACCTAGCCTACACCTGATGATCTTTCCAGATGAGGAATTTGAGCCTCATGGTTGGGCAAAAATCTTAGCCACCATGGCCATTGCTATCAATGAAGAGCAATGGACACCTCATTGTGATGAGGAGGCTTATGATATTCGAGTGTTCATATGTCAGTCTGTGCTAGAAGAGTGTGACACTGGTGTAAGTCATAGAAGAAGAAGAGAACGATGATGATCTAGAATCCATAGTGATGGATAGTTGCTTTAATTCAGAGGAGCACTATCTAGAAGACATAGGAGTATTTACCCAAATAGAAGAAGAACCATTCCCAAGTATTAAAACTGTAAATTCAAAGGATGGAAGTGAAGGAGGTCAAAAGAAAAAGAAAAGAAAAGCATTGAAACAAGAGGAAGAGGAATCATTGTTTGAAGTACTAGAGAATTTCAAGAAGTACGAAGTTGCAGACCAAAAGATTTTGGTACGAATGCCTAAGGGATTGGCCATCATAGGAGAAGCATATGATAATAAAGAAAAGACCAAAAAAAATGTTGTAACCATTGAAGAGAACGAAGAATGGTGTACGTACATAGGAGAAGACCCAAGTGGAGAAGAAGAAGCACAACTTGTAGCTCTATTAAGGGAATATAGGGATGTGTTTGCATGGCACTATAGAGACTTGAAGGGAGTAGATCCAAAGATATGCTCTCATATGATCCCCATGATATCTGATGCCAAACCCACCAACAGAAGCCCTACACATGTAATGACACTTATGCAGCTAAAATAAAAGAAGAAATTGATAGGATGATTGAAGCTAGATTTATCTATGAGATTGCATACTGAATGGGTGTCACCCGTTGTGGTGGTGCCCAAGAAGAATGGAAAGTTTCCAGTGTGTATTAACCTTAAAAAGGTTAATGCCGCTACAATTAGAGATAACTATCCATTTCCAATCACAGAACATTTATTGGAGTGTGCTGCAGGCAAGGAAGTTTATAGCTTCCTTGATGGATTTTTAGGTTACAACCAAGTAGCCATTGCCCCAAAAGATCAACACAAAATGGCCTTTGCCACAGAGTGGGGAATCTTTGCATTTCATCTGATGCCATTTCGGCTCACCAATGCATTTGCAACATTCCAAAGGCTCATGTGTCATGTCTTCAAAGATTTCTTGCAAAAGAGCTTAGAAGTATATGTGGACGATTTATGTGCTCTTTCCCAAGAAAGAAGATACCACATCCCTGACCTCAGACAAATCTTTAACAAGTGTCGAGAATATGGAGTGTGTCTGAACCCAAAAAAGTGTGTGTTTATGGTACGACAAGGTAAAATCTTAGGTCCTATCGTTTTGAAGGATGGAATATCCACAGATGAGGATAAAGTAAGAGCTATAGCAGACTTTCCGAGGCCAAGGAATGTTAAAGAGGTACAAGCCTTTATGGGCCATCGTGAATATTACCGCAGGTTTATCCACATGTATGTGATCATAGCTAAACCTCTTTACACCTTGTTGACAAACTTTGAGTGGAACGAAGAATGTGAAAATTCCTTCAATGAGCTGAAGAGACGTTTGTGCATAGCACCAATACTAACAACTCCTGATTGGAACAAACCATTCCATGTCCATATATATGCATCCAATCATGCAATAGGATGTGTGCTAGCATAACCCACAGGTGAAGGAAATTTAGATTTGCCCATAGCATATGCTAGTAGATAGCTAAACATAGCTGAACAAAACTACACAACAACTGAAAGAGAAGGTTTAGGCATGGTATATGCCATGAAGAAGTTTAGACACTATCTATTGGCCAACAAGTTCAAGTTTTTCACTGATCATCAAGCTTTATTATATTTGGTCAATAAACCTTGCAATATAGGACGCTTAGTAAGATGGTTCCTCTTACTAATGGAATACAACTTTGAAGTTGTTGTTAGGAAAGATCGAACCCACCTCAGGGTAGATCATCTTTCTTGCATCACTTCAAGAGAGCCACCGCAAGGAGTGTCTCATGAACTACCTGATGCTTATTTGTTCAATTTAGAAGTTGTTCCTAAATGGGCAAATAAGTTAATACCGGTCCTAACCTTTGGACCCGCAAATAAGAATGTGAGGATGAAGAAAGAGGAAATTGTAAAATCACAAAAATATTACATCTTGGCAGGAAGTGTTGGTGCAAGTCAACCATCAATTGATGTCTTGGATAAAGATTTGAAGTCAAAAGATGAAGAAAAGATCAACAAATGAAGTTTGAAGATGGGGCATATTCAGGAAATAAAGACTTGTATACATATGTACATTAAACTTGTAGTTAGCTCACTTATACCTTTATTATGGTTATGAGCTTGTACATATATGCCTATATATACAAGTAGAAAGTTGGGGCAAGTGTGTGAGAGCATGAAATGAGAAGAATTAGAAGTTATAAGAGTCATTAGACACTTTAGAAGTGGAGAAGATCTCTCTCATCATTTAGATGTAAAGTTTTCTTAATAGAAGAAAATGTTGCACCCGATATTTTGATGTGTTCTCCTTCTATGTTTGATCATTTCAAGAATCCTTTTGTAGATGTCTAACTCCATAGTTAATGCTTCTATGGTTAAGATTCGAGAGCCTAATTGTAGATAGGCTAAGAGAATTATGTGTAGGAACATTTGTATGTGAAGAAGTGATGAGTGTCTTCTAAAAACAGGTGCAATCTTGATGGTCAAAGAATTGATCAGATCCCAGTGCATAGTGTAAAGTTTTACACAAATGAAGAGTCAAAATCTTAGTTCAAAGGTAAGCCATCTATGGCTAAAAGCATTTGATTAAAGGGGTTGTAATTTGGAAGAACCATGCATTAGAAGTTGTAGGTGTCAAAGTTGACTATACAAGAGAACAATTCTAGACATAGGTGGATTGTTTGGATCATTTCTCAAGATCTACTGAATCTGTACAAAGTTTCATCAGAAACTTTACACATTTGATTAGTCAATTAATAAGAAAGCTTAAAGGTAAAGCTTGAGAAGGAGGCTAGAAGCTATCAAGAAGATCAAAAGGAACTTCATTCGAAGTAAAGGTACACTTATCCCTCATAAAACTTGAAGAATTTAATACACAGTTGAAGAAAGGATGGGAGATTCTCTTCAGATAGAGAAATTGGATAGAGAAAATTATCCAGCTTGGTCAATGAGGATAGAAGATCATCTCATGAGCAAAGACCTGATAGGTTACATCACAGGTGAAGAAGAAAAACCAGAATTCAGAGATCCTAGTGTTCCAACTAGGGATAGACTCTCATATTTGAAGACTTGGATGAAAAAGGATGTGCAAGCAAGGAACATTATCTACATGGGAGTCAATGACTACTTGCTACCTCATATTAGAGGACTTGAAAGTGCAAGTGACATATGGAATGCTTTGGATGAGCATTTCCAAAATATGACAAAGTCAAGGAAGGCATCCTTATGGGTAGAGTTCACTACATTTAAAAAGAAAGCTTCTAAATCCATTTTTGATTATGTAAAAAGGATGAAGGACATTGCAGATGCATTAGGAGCAGTTGATGAAGATATTGAGGAGGATAAATTGGTAAGGCAAATCCTCACAGGTTTGAGAGGAGATGGGAAATGGAAGCCATTCATTTTGTCTACTGAATTGTCACTAGATCATTTCACTTCTGATTTAAATCAGTTGCTAGGATATATGCTAATCTTTGAGCAGGATGTCAAAGGTGATGTTGATAAGAGTATAGGTCAAGCGATGTATTCAAAGGACAAGAAGAAGAATAGCAAAGGTAAACAACAATTAAATGAAGAAGAAGGTACAACTAGCCAAACCAACTTCCTAAGAGGAAGAGGAGGTGGCAAAGGTAGAGGAAGAGGCAGAAGCAATAAAGATGGAGCCAAAGCTTGCTTGATTTGTGGTAAGACAAATCATTTAGCTTATGATTGTTGGCATAATAATCAGAATAATGGAGGATATAGTCAAAATTTTAATTCAAGAGGAAGAGGTGGTAGAAATCAAAGAGGTAATTTCAAAGGAAGAGGTAGTAGTGGTTACTTTGGAAGAAATGCAGGTAAAGGATTCCAAATTCAATCCTACAACAATACCTACTACAATTATGCTTTAGATCAGAAGGAGGATTCAACTTTGATTATGAATGCAACTTGTGAAAGACAAAGTGAAGACCAAAGAATCTTCTACATTGACTCAGGGTGTAGCAATCACCTGAGTGGTAATATAGCCTTGATGACTGATTTGGAGAATAAGGTAACTAATCATGTAGTTCAAACAGGTGATATTACAAAGCACAATGTGGTCAATTGGATCAGTGAAGGCCAAGGATGGAAGTACTCTTCTGAGTAAGGTCTTGTATGTTACTACAATTCCAAAAAATCTGATAATGTAGGACAAATTGTTGAAAAAGGTTATGAAGTAAGATTCACTAATGATGGAGTTTTTGTGGAAGACCTTAGCAATGGGTATAAACAAATTGTTTCAGGAAAGAAAGAAGGAAGACTTTTCACATTGAAGATTCAATGTAATGTTGGTCATGCCTTGTTTACTTATGACAAAGCAATTCCTTGTATCAAAGGATGTTACATTTGATGAGCAAGGTACTTGGTATGTAGGTACAATCAATAATCATGCAAGTGATGAAGAAGTTTTGAATCAGAAGAAAGGTAGATCAAAGATTCAGATATTTGATGAAGAAGAGAACAATGAAGTACACGTTGAAGTTGAAGAAGTGCCAAGGTTTGATCCAAAATGTGATGAACCAGAAACTTCAAGAAGTGGAGAACTCAGAAGGTCATCAAGACACAAATGGCAACCTAAAAGGTATAGCTATGACACTTCTTTTTTGACTACTAGAGATTATGCTTACATGGTGAAAGTAGATGAAGACCCTTCTACATATGAAGAGGCAAAAGGTAAGGAAAATTGGGAGAAATCTATGCAGGAAGAGTATGATGCATTAATAGAGAATGAGACATTGGATTTGGTTCCTAAACCAAATAGTTAGAAGATCATTGGATGCAAATGGGTCTACAAGACAAAGAGGTATTATGCAGATGGAAGTGTGTCTAGGTATAAAGCTAGACTTTTTGTGAAAGGGTATGCTCATACATATGGTATAGATTATGATGAGACCTATAGTCCTGTGGCAAAGATGACAACCATCAGGACACTCATAGCCATTGTTGCATGTAAAGGTTGAAGATTATGTCAATTAGATGTGAAGAATGCTTTTCTTAATGGTTATATTTCAGATGATGTTTTCATGGAGCAACCACAAGGGTTCAAAGATAAAAGGTATTCAGAATATGTATGTAAGCTCAAGAGAGCTTTGTATGGTTTGAAGTAGGCCCCAAGGGCATGGAACTATAGAATTGTAAATTTCGTGAAGGAACTTGGTTTCCAAGTATCTAAAGTTGATAGTAGCTTGCTTGTTAAAGCAAGTGATGAATGGTTCATTTACATGTGAATATATGTTGATGACATAATTCTTATAGGTACATGTGAGAAGGGCATACAAAGCCTCAAGAAACAAATGGAGAAAGAGTTTAAGATAAGCGACTTGGGAGACTTGTCATATTTCTTGGGCATGGAGATCTCATATACTCAACATGGATTATATGTGACTCAAGAAAGGTATTTGAAGAACTTGTTGATCCAGTTTAAAATGGAAGATTGCAGGGTAGCACCTACTCGAATGGAGGTGAATCACAAATTGAGCATATATGGAGGAGAAGAATTCAAGGATATGAAGCTATATCAAAGTCTGGTTGGTAGTCTAATCTATGCTACATTAACTAGGCCTGATTTGGCATATGCAGTTGGAGTGTTGTCTCAATTCATGCATTGTGCTAGGAAAGAACATTGGGTTGGAGGACAAAGAGTGTTGATATACATTAAGGGTACACTCAAGGAAGGTTTGTATTATGGTTTTACATTAGATACAAACATCAAGATATATAGTGATACAGATTGGGCAGGTAATCCTGATGATAGGAGATCAACATATGGATACTTGTGTTATGTGGGAGATAAGTTAATCTCTTGGTGTTCTAAGAAGCAACATACAATTGCTTTGTCATCCACAGAAGCAAAGTACAAAGGAATGGTTGAAGCTCCAAACGAGGCCATATGGTTGAAAATTCTCATGAAGAGTTTTGACATCATTTAGAGTACACCCACTATTCATGGAGATAATATGAGTTCATTGTATCTATCTGCTAATCCTCTTTTTCATGCCAGGACTAAACATATTGAGATTCAGTATCACTTCTTAAGAGAGAAGGTGATTGATAAGGAGATTGAAGTCATACATACTTCAACAAAAGATCAGATTGCAGATATGCTAACCAAAAGCTTGGATGGACCAAAGCTACAGAGATTTAAAGACATGGCAGGTATAAAGAAGATAGAGAAGACCTCAATTGATGATTGCAGGGGAGATATTGGTGCAAGTCAACCATCAATTGATGTCTTGGATAAATATTTCAAGTCAAAAGATGAAGAAAAGATCAACAAATGAAGTTTGAAGATAGGGCATATTCAAGAAATAAAGACTTGTATACATATGTACATTAAACTTGTAGCTAGTTCACTTATACCTTTATTATGGTTATGAGCTTGTACATATATGCCTATATATACAAGTAGAAGTTGGGGCAAGTGTGTGAGGGCATGAAATGAGAAGAATTAGAAGTTGTAAGAGTCATTAGACACTTTAGAAGTGGAGAAGATCTCTCTTATCATTTACATGTAAAGTTTTCTCAATAGAAGAAAAAGTTGTGCCCGATATTTTGTTGTGTTCTCCTTCTATGTTTGATCATTTCAAGAATCCTTTTGTAGATGTCTAATTCCATAGTTAATGCTTCTATGTTTAAGATTGGAGAACCTAACTGTAAACAGGCTGAGAGAATTATGTGTAGGAACATTTGTATGTGAAGAAGTGATGAATGTCTTCTGAAACAGGCGCAATGTCGATGGTTAAAGAATTGATCAGATCTTAGTGCATAGTGTAAAGTTTTACACAAATGAGGACTCAAAATCTAAGTTGGAAGGTAAGGCATCTATGGATAAAAGCATTTGATTAAATGGGTCGTAGTTTGGAGAACCATTCATTAGAAGTTGTAGGTGTCAAAGTCGACTATACAAGAGAATAGTTTCAGACATGGGTGGATTGTTTGGATCATTTCTCAAGATCTAATGAATCTTTTGAGATGTTTTAACTTGGAGAAGCTCCGGAATCTTTAGTTGACACCTTCTACAAAGTTTCATAAAAAACTTTACACATTTGATTAGTCAGTTAATAAGTTAAGTGCAACAGACTTTTCGGAGTAGTGACTCTCTTCACAGTTGTGCAAATTTTGATAGTTTGGCATTGGGCTTCCAAAATTGATCAAGGTTTTGAGTTATTCTTGATATCAAAGTATTCTAACATCAAGGATAGCTTGTTCTTTTCGAGATTAACACTCTCCATTAGGAAGCATGTACAAACAAGATACAGAGGGTGTATTAGCTTGTTGTGTCGAGGATGATGAACATAATAGTTGGTTGCAACAAGCCCATGAAGGAATGCTAGGAAATCACTATTCTAAACAATGAACAATGCAGAATCTAAAACGTTTAGGAGTGTATTGGCCTAGCATGGATAGAGAAATACATGAGTGGATTAAGAATTATCTAGTGTGTCAGACGAGGCCCCTAGTGGAGCATGCTACCCTTTATCATGTGTCATTACTTCCAGATTGGAGCACACCATCGGTAGAATTTATGAGATCAGGAACACTACCAAGTGAGGCTAGTCTAGCAAGGAAACGTGGCATGGAACAAGAGGCTTGGGACTATGCCTTAGTAGGAGACAACCTATACCGAAGGGGCAAAGATGGTTACTTAAGATTGTGTGTTCACGAATCAGACTATTTGAAAGTCTTAGAAACTGCACATAACAGTGTTGCAAGTGGGCACTTTTGCCCTGATCGAGTAATTAAGACCATTCTATTCTCAGGACTTTGGTGGCCCACTCTTCATATGGATGCACATACCTATGTGAAGAGATGTGACACATGCCAATGTGCACAATATCCAATAAGAAAAGATGAGATGCCCTTGAGGCTAATGATGGAAGGATGTGCATTCTCTAAGTGGGGTAAAGACTTTGTAGGTCCCATTAACCCCCCAGCTAGAAACTCCCATGCAGAGTACATTATTGTAGCCATAGATTACCTTACAAAGTGGGTAGAGGTCAAAGCCACGACAAAAAATGATGCTCAAACAATGGCTAAGTTCTTGTTCGAGAATGTGTTCATGAGATATGGACTACCAATAGAGTTAGTGAGCAATTGAGGCACACACTTCTTGAATGAATTCATTGAAAATCTTCTCCAAGAATTCTTCATGATACATAAGAAGTCTGCCCCCTATTATCCACAAGCTAACGAAAACGCTGAGAGCACAAATAAAATCCTCAGTAACGTACTCACGAAACTGGTAAATAATAAACGCTCTGATTGGGATGAACAACTTCATCATGTTGTTTGGGCTTACCGAGTTGCCTACAAAACAGTAGTCATGCCACCCCAGTTCAGATGGTCTTTGGACAGAACGCTGTGCTACCATTAGATTTCCTAATCTCATCTTTAAAAGTAGGACAAGAGCATGAGTGGAATGGACACGAGTTATCATCAAGGATCTTTGATCTAGAACTTTGACAAAAGGCATACTTTGATGCACACATTAAAGATAACGGATTGAAAGAGGGAGACTTAGTGATGGTGTATACACTAAAGCAACGTGCCCGTAAATTGGAAAAGCGAGGATATGGACATATGGCCATTAATAGAATTTCCACTAGCGCTACGGTTCAATCGACCACCCTAGAAGGTGACATCTTGCCCAACTATATTAGTGGATGTCGAGTCAAGCTATATCAAGAACCTCTTACAGAGGATATGCTAAGGAGACTCAACATTGCTAAGAAGCGAAAAGAAGAAGAGATAAGGGTTAGAGAAGAAGCATATGCAGAGGCCAAAGAGCACATTAGGAAAAATAAGTTAAGGTGACTAGGCCTAGATGTAAATCCTGAAGCCCCATGATATCACATGGCCATGTGCCAACATCAAGTGCAATTGCTTCTCGAATAATTGACCGACATCCCTTTGTGACCTTAGAGGTAGGGTACAGAGAGAATGTAAGGCCTGTGAGAGCATTGATTGACTCAAGCATAGCAATTAGTGTAGTTAAACTTTCATACAGTAAAAACCTGCAATTAAACAAAAATCCCATAGAAGCCTATCTCATAGGATTGGGAGGTGTGGAAACCCCTTTTTTGGGCAAAGTGGAGCTTCCCATCTACCTTCAAGTTGTCCCAATGATAGTCAAAATGCTAGTATGTGAAGATGAGGATCTTACTCAACCACTTGTCTTGGGCCAAGATTGGATCTACGACCATGCAATCAACTTAAACCTAAAAAGTCAACTTCTACAAGTTTGGGTACATGAACAATGCATTACATTAGAATTAGAGAAGTACATGCTCACAAATCCAGGTGTCACACATTCTCTTCGTTCTTCTAAGGCTAATCTTAGAGAAGAAGATGTTGTATGTGTCAAAAACTCTATGATGTAGGAGGATTAAATCATGGAAGAACAGGCTCAAAGGCGAGTGGATCTCTCTTCTTCTTCAAAGACTAATACAGCCACAATAGTTCCACCACAAAGGCAAGCACAACAGCTAAAGACAATTGCTATATCAAATAAAAAGACACCATTCAACAAGAAAGTAGTTCCGGGCATGAATCAAATCTGGGTACAAAAAGGAGGACAACCACCAACCTTGTCGCCATAATTCCCATCCAGGCAAGCCAACCAAACCAGAAGATGAACGAAGAAACTAGGACAAGCTCAATCGCTTGGTATCTGACAAGTTTGGGTGCCTAAGAAATTAGCTGCAGTTCAACAAGGATAATTCCAAATATGGGTACTCAAGAAGCTCTTATATACACAACCTATGCTCTCCCTCATGAGACAAGTCTCAACAAAGAAGCCAAGGCGAGGCAAGGGTCAGAACCAAGCAAAGAGATCAAACGAAGATCAACTCACTGCTCTGGCACAAGTAAGAAGACAAGCAACATGTGTCTGGGTTTGGAAGCCAAAAGCACTGGTAGGCCCCACCGAACTGAAGAGCCAACCATGAGGGATACAAAATGTAAGAAATTAGCCAAGGATAAATAAGCCAAAGGTGATCATTACAAAGTCAAAGACCGTTCTCAAATGGATTCCCATAAAGAGCAAGGATCAATTGTCATTCAACAATCAATTGCTTACATCATTTCAAGATCTAATGGATACCTCCAACAAAGATGGCATCAACATCCTCAAGTAACATCGAAAGCCTTGACGAGCGAAAACCATGTGCTCCTTGCACAACCCTGTCTTTTGCACCATTCAGGTCATGCATTTCCAAAGTATGCATTAATATAGGGCCACATTACATGGCCGTGCATAGACACATTTGAGAATCCCAGGCACATGAAACACATTTGATGTATGTACATTATTTTATTGATACTAAGATCTATCTTCTTGTTTTGTGACATTTCTCCTCTCAAAAAAAAAGAGAGAGCGAAAGGGGAGAGAGAGAGAGAGAGAGAGAGAGAGAGAGAGAGAGAGAGAGAGAGAGAGAGAGAGAGAGAGAGAGAGAGAGAGAGAGAGAGAGAGAGAGCTTGTTCCTAGGTTTGGCTCATGGAACATGAACACGTCATGCTTAGTTGAAGGTGGAATCATTGATGATTGGGCATTTATCAGTTTGGATAGAAGTGTAGCTCGGCTAGCATATGATATTATTGCTGCCTTATCTGGTAGATGTCAAGAACTCGGCATGAACATGGCATCCACAGCTATTGTCCCCCCTTACCATGGTAGGAGGGAAGAGCTTGAAGGTTCACAACTTGAGCAATGCTTAACTATTGTATGTATGAGAGCATCCAAGAAGATAGTGGTACCCTGCAAATCCTTTTACCCAATGTTGATTGTCAAGGAATTATAAAGAAATTCAATTCCTAGAATTTGGAAAATGTTGCTTTGAAGAGAGGGGACCGAACCATGCACTCGGCTGATCAGTGCATCATCAAGATGGACATCCATCAACCACGGAAGACACACCATTCATCAATCACCATGATGGGAGTACAATGCGACGAGAGGAATATCGATAGACCTTTCATGGTAAGAATCCTTTACTTGGGTATCATGACAACACGGATATATTAGGAAACCTCTTTGTCAACGTGTCCTTGAGCACTTAGTTGAAGACCCAAATTTTTTTGCACCATACGTTTTGAAATACATTCTCCAAGTAAGCATGCATAGGGCCGCATTACATGGCCATGCATGAGGCACATATTTTCTTCAAACCATGCTCGAACACACTTACCCATCATTCATTATGGGATACGAGTACTTGGCATTTTAAATCTGCAACCCATAGTTGGAAGACCTAGAGGACATCAGGGTTACAATATCAATACCTATGAAGAAATTCCCCATCGATAGCTGCTCAAAATCACCATTGACAAACTCTTTTGAGCAACTAGCAGTTTTTGGAGGCTCCAATGACACATTCATGTTGGAATCTAGAGAAGATGTACATACCGAACATTAATAGCAATTGGTGCTTCAAGGAGATGGACATTATATCAACTCGACATCAAAAATGATTTTCTTAATGGAGAACTACAAGAAGAGGTATACATGAGGCAACCGGTTGGATTTGAAGATGAAAACCATCCAGACTTTGTTTGCAGGTTGAAGAAGGCACTTTATGGCTTGAAGCAAGCACCAAGAGCATGGAATCAGAGATTGGTAGAATATCTAACTAAGTGTGGATACAACCCAAGTAGTGCAGATCCTTCATTGTACATGAAGAAGGAAGAAAATAGAGAGGTATATATTTGCATATACGTCGATGACCTCATCGTAACAGGAAATGATGTTACAGGGATTAAAGATATCAAAAGGAAGCTTGGTAAGGAGTTTAAAATTTCAGATCTTGGAGAGCTGAAATTTTTTTTAGGAATTGAAGTTGTTTATGGAAAGAGTGGCATCAACTTGATGCAAAGGAAGTACTTGTTGGATGTTCTCTTCAGATTTGGAATGAGTGAATGCAAACCACTCACTCAACCCATGGACACGAATACAAAGATTTGTTCAAATGATGGAGAACCATTGGAAGATGTAACGACATACAGAAGCATTGTAGGATCAGTAATCTATGCAAACATTACAAGACCTGATTTATCTTATGTTGTTGGCGTACTTTCTTACTTTATGCAAGCCCTGACAAGTGAACATTTAAATTCAGCCAAGAGAGTGTTGAGATACATAAAGCATACAGTTAATCATGCTTTGTTTTACAAGTTTGATGAAGAATTGCAGGTCAAAAGCTTTAGCGATGCTGATTGGAATGTTTCAAAGGAAGATAAGAGATCAACCTTAGGTTATGTGTTCATGATAGGAAGCAAACCTATCACATGGAGTTCAAAGAAACAACCTATAGTTGCACTTTCATCCATGGAGGCTGAATATAGAGGATAAGCATTTGCCACATGTGAAGAAATGTGGATTAAAATGGTTTTGGATGATCTTGAAGTGCAAGTTGGAACCATCCCTATATACGGTGATAACATGTCAAGTATTTTTTTGGCAAGCAATCCTATGTTTCATGCAAGGAGCAAGCACATAGAGGTCAACTACCATTATGTAAGGGAGAAGGTATTGTGCAAAGATGTGGAGATAAAGTTCATCAGAACCAAAGAGCAGGTTGCAGATATGTTCACAAAGTTCTTGGATGCTTCTAAACTCAAAGGTTTCAAGGATGTGATAAATTTGCAGGACATGGTTGAAGATAATTCCCAAATGAGCTTGAAGGGGAGTGTTGAAGATAAATGTACAAGCTCATTTTCATGAGCTATGCTTGGATAAATTTACCAAATATAAAGATAAAGGAAAAGAAGAGAAAAGAAAAAAAGAAAAGAAAAACTCTAGTCAAAATTCATGATGAGTAAAAGATACAATATATGCATTGTAGTCAGTGGCATGTAGTGGGAAAAGTGGTGAGTTAAGGAGGCAAAAACTTCTTCACATGCTCATTGGTTATAAAAAGTGGAGCGGGAGCATGTTCTAAACAAGGAGAGAAAGAGGCAAGAGCTCCCAATAGTCAGATCTAGTCATATTGTCATTTTGTCTTCCCATAGACTCCTTCCAACCGCATGTCATTTTGTACATAGCTCGTTGTGAAGCTCATATCTCAGTGTATATGTAACCATTTCTTGCATTTAAACACTTACTATAAGTTTTATCTTCTGCACTTTCTACATCTCAAATATCGCCTTCAAAGCTTACATATTCTGTGAGATATCAATGAAAGAGTGAAGTCTAGTTTTTCAACATACCTGTGTAAACAGGTAGTCTATTTTGATCGGTTAAGTTTCCCAACCAAAACATATCCAAATCGCTTGATTTTTGGCTTGTTGGAAATCTCTGCGCATTATTTTCTCTATCCCAGGTATCTCATTCAAAGGATTTATATTTTGTGAGATATCTGTCAGAGTGACAGTTTTTCAGTATACTTATGTGTGCATGTGGTCTATTTTGGTTAGTTGAGTTTCTTGACCAAAACTCATCCAAATTACGTGATTTTTAGCTTGTTGGAAAGCTATTTGTGTTTAATTTCTCTATACCAAACCAAATATCTTCCTCAAAGGATATATATTCAGGGAGTTATCAGTCCGAGAGTGAAGTTTAGTTCTTCAACATACCTATGTGGACAGGTAGTTCATCTTTGTTAGTTGCATTCCCTAATCAAAACTTGTCTAAATTAAGTTATTTATACCTTGCTAGAAAGATCTCTTTGCCTAATTTGATTGGTTAAAGGCACAAGTCCATTTGAGTTTTTTATTGAGAGCAACAAGCTATTTAAGGTGCAGCTATTTGTCCAAGTGTTGGACATACAAGGGTTCACTACACATTTTCGTTGCACATAGGAGAACTCATTCTCCACAATAATTACCTTTCCCTGTGTAATTGTTGTTGTTTCTTTGATTCCCTTGTCTTTGAGCTCTATCATAACATTCATTTGCAAAATGACTGGGCTTACCACATACAAAGCATCCAGTTGAAGTGGGTTGTCCTCTTCCACCAAATCTTGCACCTCTTCCTCTATTTGTGGCTCTTCCACCTCTTTGACCTGCATTTTCTCGTTGTCCTTGACCTCCTTGGTTGCTTTGATATCTTCCTCTTCCTCTTGTAGCATCTCGATTGTGTCTTCCTCTTCCTCTATCTGCATACAACAATTGCCCTTAGCTGTCCTTGGCATTATGACCACCAAGGTTCATCTCCTCTGTCACCATGAGAGTGATTAGTTGATCAAAATCAGGAAGAGAGTCCCTTCTGAAGTTGTGAAGGACCTCCATTTTTCATCATCCCTAAGTCCATTTAGGGTGTGGGTGACAAGATCGTCATCATCTAGGGCACAACCAATTGACCCTAATGCATCTGCAAGCTCTTTAACCTTTAACATGTAATCATTAGCACCTTGAGGGGGGATTTTCCTAAGATTATTTAGCTCATTCTTAAGCTGAATTTTTCTAGCTTTTGTGGAGGTTGAGTACAATCTCTCCAAGCACTCCCACACCTTCTTCAATGTATCCAAATCTTGAATATGCCCTATCATGGAGTTGCTAATATGCTGAGATAAAATGAAAATCACTCTTTTGTCCCTTTCATCCCACTCTCTTACTGCTCTCCTCTGGTCACTGGTTGGATTTACCTCATCTATGTAGGGTTTTGGCTCTCCAGCACCCACAAGTCCTCACAAAACCTTCCCCATAAAAAATTGCTTAGTCTAAATCACCATGGTTGGTAATTTCCTTTTTCGAGCTTCTCAATCTAAGCATTGATATGAGCCATGGTGCCTCCTAGCTCTTTTGAACCTCCCCCTTGATGCAATGAAGTTGAAAAAGATGGCTTTTACCTCAAAAAGTAGAGCTACTCCTCTTGGTGAAGCTTCATCTTCAATTTGATGATGTATTTGCTTCCCCTTGTTGTTGACGTGCCCGTTCTTTGCTTCCTTCCTTCAAACTTTGATGAAGTCTTTACTTCACTTTAGTAGCTCCTTATTCTCTCTTTGATACTCAACTTATAGCTCTGATACCACTGTTGGAGGATAAACACTCCTATGTGCACAACAAAAGCAAATGAACCCTCTTAGGATCCTGAATTTTTTCTGACATAGGCTCTATATTTTCTATGTTTCTCTCATTACATGTAGAGACTGAAAATGAACCTTTGCAGGATTAAAATAGACTTAGAGGACTTCCAAATGAGAGTAAAATCACTCCATTTGGATACTGGATGATGCCTCAACCAGCTGCAACAAAACAGATAACTTGATCTCTTCACAGAGTACTAACTAATTACATAGACACTGTTCTAGACATTTCTCTGCACATGTGTAGGCGCTGAAACCCAGACTTATATAACTGAAAGTAGAAATTATAAGCTTTTCAACAAGACAAAAATCATTGAAAATAAATTCCCAATGAAGGAGGAACAACAATTACGAGACTGGGGGGTCTACCAGAATCATCTAGATAGATAGAGTGTGTAAAAGTGAAATTTCTGCAAAATATGCAGAGAATAGCTATTAGGTGGTGTGCTTAAGCAAGGGGGCAGCTTGGGCACGTATTTCCACAACTCTAAGTCATAATACAACTCATTAGAGGTTTTAAAGACCACATACTAACCTCTTTAACCAATCAAAAGCATATACATGTCAAAAGTGAGGTCCAATCACATCAAGAGGTGAGCTAAATCTTCTTTAATCAACTTCTTTCAATTATGGGCATGATATGATGCCTCCAACTCGTGGAAATCAGCCTCCTTTGATTGTGGATGATGTGGAAGGTTCAATTTGGGGCATGTTCCCACACTCTTTAGCTTGAAAAACTTTCAACAAATATGACCTTCGTAGACATGTTTACAAGTTGCCTCAAGTTTGGCCAAAGAGGACACCATTTTAGATTTCTGTAGGTAAAGCAAACTAGCAAAATTGAGATGACCAAAGCATGCATGCCAAAGCTTTGCATCTGAGATAACATGATAATCTTGAATTGCACATGTTGAATCATTCATAGATTTTGCATAGTCTATGAGCTTATATAGCCTCCAACTTAAAATCCCACAAGCAATAATAACATCACTATTCGATATTGGAGTTAGACGTCTGTGAAAGCACGCAAACAACACAAGGAAGAAGAAGACGCTTGGAGCACAACACACAATACTGAATGTATTAACACTAGAATGTAAAAAAGATAAGTGACCCATTAGGGCAAGAGCCATATATACAAGCCAAGGGAAAAAGACCTCCTAAAGAGGGAAAAAGAGCCCCAATGGTCCTAGTGTGTTCCCACACATCACTACCTAAATATATCAACAAATCCCCCGTGGGAGTGATGCAATGAACAAGGAGCTTGCACTCATGAATAAGGAAGTGCCAAGCTGTGTGGAATCACTCCACAAAAGGAAGTAAGCCCAAAGATTTGCGGAAAAGCTTTTCTCCCTAGGTAGAGCCTTCGTGAAAAGGTCTACAATGTTATCCTATGTGGGCACATATGCCAAACTGATCTCTCCAGCAGAGAACCTCTCCCTGACATAATGATAATGCACCTCAATGTGCTTAGTGTGAGCATGGAACATAGGGTTCCTCACAACTACCAATGCACTCTAACTATTAGTGAAGATGGTGCTGGTAGAAGATTGACCAACACCCAAATCATCCATAGGCGTCTGAGCCACACACACTCAATAGTCACTGTGAAATATCAGCTCTCTCATCAACAAGTGCATCATGTAAATCTACATCAGAAATGGAATGATCTGCATGACCACATGGAAATTATGAAGGCTAAGAAGTTGCCTCATTAGTACCAACACTAGACTATCCACCTATAAAAAGAGGCAACAAAGTGTCATACATGTTTTGGAGCTAACTGATGTCTCCTTAGTACATGAAAGTAATGGCTGAATAGCATCTTCCAAAAAAACAACATCAAGGTTAACCAAAATGCATTTAGTTTGTGGATGATATAGACGATAGCCTTTGCTTTCAAAACTATACCTAATGAAAATACATTTCACTTTTTTGTAATCCAATTTCCTGTGATGTTGTTCAAGCACTAATGCATATGCCAAAGAACCAAAAACATGCAGGTGAGCAATAAATGGCTTACGACCATGCCAAGCCTCATATGGAGTAATAGACTACAATGCTTTAGTGGGATATTTGTTAAGTATGTATGCTACACACACAACAACCTCAAGACAGAAACTATGTGGTAAGGCCTGACTCTTGACCATACACCTTGCCTCCATGAGTGACATGTTCTTTCGTTTAGCAACACCATTTTGTTGAGGTGTATATGACACTATACACTGATGTTTTATCCCATGTTCAATGAGAAATGCATTAAAATAAGAAGACATATATCCCCCCCCCCCCCTTGATGAGAACAGAGGGTGCCTATTTTAAATGCTGATAGAGTTTTAGCCAAAGCCAAAAACTGTTTGAAGCACATAAACACTTCAGACTTTGCTGTCAATGGATATACCCATGCATGCGTGGAAAAATCATCAATGAAAGTCACGAAGTAAAGATAGTTTCCAAAAGAGGGTGTCTACATAGGACCACAAACATCACTGTGAACAAGCTGCAATTTTTTAGTAGCTTGAACTAGACCATCTTTTGTAAATGAGGAATCCTGCATTTTGCTCAAAATATAGCCTTCAAATACATCTTTACCTGGTGCCTCAAGTTTGGGCAAAGAGGACACCATTTTAGATTTCTGCAGGCATAACAAACTAGCAAAATTCAGATGACCAAGGTGTGCATGCCAAAGCTTTGCATCTAACATAGCATGAGAATCATGTACTACACATGCTAAATCATTCATAGATTTTTCATAGTCTATGAGCTTATACAAGCAATGACATAAAACCTCTATATATTTGACACAAAAGGAAAAAAATCACTTGCATAGCCACTACGATAGTGAATTCAAAGGCCAAAATGAGCTCAAATCAAAATTTCTAGTCCACAAAAAAAAGTTGTTTTCAATTCCTAATTGTGTTGAGTAGGCTCACTAATTTTCATGTGATTTTGGGATTGTGACCGAAGGGGTGTCAAAAATGCCCTAGATGAAGCAGCAACCTGCTATAAGACCAATAGTTGGAGTTTGGGTTCTACAAAAGCACATGAACAAACAAGGAAGAAGAAGAACCTTGGAGCATTATATAGAATGTATTAGAAAGTTTACAAAAGATGAGTGACCTTGGTAGTCCTAAGTGTGTTCACACACATCACTATATCAACAATGAGTATCTAATCTCAAGTCCTCATTGGCTTCCTATTTCAAGCTCATTATAATCATCATTGAGGTATCATGCCATACTCGTGTTTTAGCAACTTCAACTATAAAAGCTCTCAAGAGTTGATCTATGTTCTGATAGTTATGTATGCTAAGTTGTCAGAACCACAAGTGTAGTTCCTTTCAATTTCAGTCCAAAGCCTATGTACTATGTAAAGAATTCATGGGCCTGCTTTGCATGTGGCACTTGTCTAAACTCAAAATCATGTATGCAAGGATCACATTTGTTCTTCATAGTACTCACACATTCATTTTTTCACTTGTGAATTTGTAAGCATTCTTCAAAAATTTGATCTTATAATATGATTTTGTGGCAATCTCGGGTTACATCAAGCCTTGAGAAATGAGATGGGCTTGTGGCATTGGAGGCACTTGTTGGCCTATGGAGAGTACTAGATATGGCATTTATGGTGGTTGTTGTAGAGACGTGGGAGGGATGGTTGGTTGTGGTGGTGGCATACCTAGCATGGGCATCATAATTGGTATGGAATGAGGAAAAACTTGACAAATGCCAATGATATGCAGGTCTTATGATACTTACTCAAGTATCATTATATTTATCAGTGTTCGGATACTCACTAAGTGTCACAATCCCTACCAAATGCCAAGAAACTTTAGAGCTATTGTGGTATCCTATCAGGTGTCCTCGATACCCATGAGCTATCAAAGATACTTTATCCATGATACTTGCAAGTGTTGGTGATACTTCATAAGTGTCACGACATTTGGCCAAATGTCATGATGCTCAAGGAGTTAGGTGTTGGAATGCTTCACTCAACCCAAAATGTCTTGATATTTGGGTTTTCTTACACTCAAATTGAAAAGGTTTTACACATGTGGGGTTCTTTATGTCTTTTTCTCTTATTTCCTAAAAATGCAAATGTCATTTCCCTATCATCAAAAACATATATCACAACACTCGACATTGTTCATTTTCTATTTTGTAAAAATCAACTTTACAAACATAAAGAGCTTACTTCAAGGTCCACACGTATCAATTTCCAATTTTTGATATGCCCTCTACAGTCAGTACTAAGGCTAGGAGTTTTCGGTTCAGGAGAAGGTGAAGAAGAAGAAGAAGAAAAAGAGCTCTAATTTTAATGGAAAACTTGGAAAAATGCAAAAAATTCAACCCTAGGAATTTATTGTTTTCTATTTCTAATTATCTAAATACTTGTTCTAGCTAAATTAAAGTTGAATAAGGTGAAAACTGATCCAAGTAATGAGTACAAGATCATCAAAAGCATCATACCTCATGTGAAAGCTTACTATCATGCCAAGCGTCTGACATGAATGTCCTCGACAACAATGCCAATGTGTTCACATGTAGACCCATATGCAAGCAAATCTCCATTAGATTGGAACAAACAAGGCCAAATGTGTATGAAAATTTGGAGTTCACTATAAAAATAGAAACATCAATTAGCTCTGTTGGACAAAGAGGACCCAAAACTTGTTTGTGATAAGGAAAAGCCACATGAGAAAATATCCTCAATAAATTTTGGGAAGATGATGTCAAAAGTATCTCTATGACTATGTTGGAGGCATTAAAAGTTAGACAACTGTTCCATTGGTGCCTAAATTCTAAGAACAATCAGTCTACAAGATCACAATGCCAAGACCAAGAAATTTAGTAAGCAATACTATGAATGCCAAATGGGTAGAAGAGGATGCATCACAACCTATAGCTGTTGATGAAAAAATTCCAATCACCAATATATCCATAGGGCAAGTATACCTTTCAAGTGTAGTTGTTCACAGAGGCTCATGTCTTAATATATTAATCGAGAGTGTTTACAAACAACCTAAATTGATCGAATGATATCTTGCATTTTTCTGAGAGGACATACCAAAGAAGAGTCCAAATCTTTGGTATTCTCAAGAAGCAAAGTATACTAATAGTTGGATTTAAATTTATTGTAAATTTTGTAGTTTTAAAAACTAGCGGAAGTATCTTAACACTCATCCTACGATTTTGGGAAGACCCTACTTATGGTAACCAAAATAAAGAATTGTGGGGTTTAAATACAATTATGATCAAAATGATAGAGAAAAGGATCCATTCCTCTTGGACACAAATCATTATACATAGATGGTATTAACATGAGTGATGTGTTAGGAGACGATGAATAAGAGGCATTTTTACAAAAGAATACCACTATAGTACTAGTGCTAGAAATGGTTGTACTTAATATTGTAGAGTTAGTACCACAACCATCACAATCTTCTGAGGGCTCAGATATTGAATAGAACAATGTAACACTTATGGAACAAGATCCCAAGGAAGACTAAAAAACAACAGAAGAAATCAAATATATAGAGAAATTATTTGTGAATTGTAAAAAAAAATCTAGAGTTAAGCAAGATGGGTTGCATGATTTGAACTTCGGAACTATAAAAGATCCTAAAGTGATTAGGGCTTCTGATGAAATTGATTTTGAACTTAAAGAAGAGTTGAAGCTATTGCTAGTCCATTATATGGATATTTTTGCATCGTTTTACATAGATAGTATGGAAGTTAAAAAAAAACCCTATTAGTGTAAGATAAATCTAAAAATGGATGTTGTCCATGTGAAATAACAGTAGTAGAGAAGAAATCCTAATTACACCTTGAAATTCAAGAAAGAATCAGATATTTTTTTGGAGGTATGATTTATCTATCCTCTTGAGAAAAATCACTTGGTTATCACCCATTGTGATAGGTCCAAAGACGAATGGCAAGATCAGAGTATGTGTGGATTACATAAAATTCAATGTGGCAACTCAGTCACATATCCTTTTTCACTTCTATATTGTGATACTTTATCGGAATCAACAAAGTATAGAAATGTATACGTTTTTGGATGATTTCAATGGTCATGACTTGATAAGAATGTACTAAACGATAGGGAAAAAATAGCTTTCATCATGGAATGAGAGTTATATGTGTCTACTAGGATGAATTTAGGGTTGAAGTATGATCCTCCCACATTCCAAAAGTGGGTAATGCATATGTTTCATTCTAAAATCACTTTCTTTATGTGTTTTTGGATGCGTTTAGTGTATCAAGCAATAAGGTAGATCATTTGCATTAGTTGCAGCTCTATTTTTATAAATGCAAAGAATTACATAGTGATTGAATATATGTGCATATCATCATGCCCTCATTTATCTAGTGAAAGAAGCCACATTTGTCTAGAAAGGTTGGATCGATGATTCTTACTCAAGCAAGAATTTGACTGCACAACCATTCATCAAACAAGCCAAAAACATTCCATTGCATATCATTTTAGCAAGTTGGAAAAGGAGAGTTACCCCAAGTTCAAATGGATGATCTACCTAATGATATCATATTCAATTCTAAATTTTAGATTATGTAGGATCAGTGGTATGATCATATGCTCTCTTTTTTTGTTCAAATGTTTTCCTAGACAATATTGATAAGAGGAATAAGATCACTTTACAAAGCAGTCAATTTCAAGTTTTGGTAGGAGTACTTTACAAGCAGGACTTTGATCAGATAATATGGAAATATGTTCAATGTGATTAACATAGGGGAGTACACTATTTAGGGATAGACAAATTAAGATTAGGGGGAGGACATTATTTAGGAGTAGACAACGTGATGAACATAGGGAAGCACACTATTTAGGGGTAGACAAATTAAGATTGGGGGGAGGACACTATTTAGCTCATTCAATATTAGGGGGGGGGACACTATTTAGGAGTAGAAAAATTAAGGGAAGTTTTTCAAGAAGTCTTTTGGTGGCCCTTGTTCTTTAAAGATGCCCATGAATTTGCTATTTAACTTATCAAAGGATGATATGCCATCGGACACAAGTGGAATGTCCCTTCAACAGATATTGCTCCATTCTTGAAGTGGGGACTAGACTTTGTAAGACCTATTCACCCCCTAGAAAACAAACAAGAAATAATAGATCTTAGTAGCTACAACCACTATACAAAGTGGATTGAATCTAAAGCCTTGAGAGATAATAGGGTTGCTGCTGATTTTCTTCTTCCACATATTAGGAACTGTAAGACATCCCAGGAGAGTTGGGAAACATTGTCTTCTTATTTCTCTTCCAACACAAGGGCCAAGAAAAATCAGTTGTGGATTGAATTCACAACCCAAAGGAAACAACCTAAGCAAGCTATCTCAGAGTATGTGACCAAAGTTAAAGATGTAGTAGATCAGTTGGCAAGTATAGGAGAAGAAATTGAAGAGGAGTAGATTGTAAGGCAAGTTATCAATGGTATTTAAGAAGATGACAAGTGGGAAAGCTTCAGAACTGCCATGGACTTGTACATGGACATGCAGATTCTAGATCTTACCACACTCATGGGGCAACTATTCACCCATGAAGCCAAGCTCAACAAGAATGGAGACTCATCAAGAGGTAATAGCTCTTCTGCTCTATACATTGATAAAAATAAGTCTAAAGAGAAAGGCAAGAACAAGAAAATGGAAGATGAGGGAACTACCTCTCAAGCCAACTATGCAGGGAGAGGTAGATCATCAAGAGGAAGGGGCAGAGGAGGTAAGCAAGGTAGGGGGAGACCCTATAACTCATCTCCATCCAATATTTGTGGTTTATCAAATCATACTACAGATGAGTGTTTCAGGAACTTCAAGAATCAGAGAGGTAGAGGATATCAAAGAGGTGGATACACTCAATCAAGAGGCAGATTCGATCACCACCAAGGATATACCAACAACTACAACAACAACTAAAATGGCAACTACCAAGGGGGATACAAAACCAGAAAGGATTACAACAACTACACAGAGGAGCAATAAGATTCTCTCCTGATTATGAATATGACATCAAAATCAGGTATAAATGATGACCATCTCTTCTACATTGACTCTGGATGCTCAAATCATATGGCAGGCAATGTAGCTTTTCTCTCTGACCTTGAAGAACCAAAGGGTAAGCATCAGGTACAAATAGGTGATGATACCAAGCACTCAGTAATTAAAGTTGGAAATGTTAAGACCTCTGTTGGGAACAAAAATATATTGAGTAGGGTACTATATGTACCAACTATTACCAAGAATTTAATGAGTGTTGGACACATTGTGGAAGAAGGCTTGCAGGTTAGATTCAACCAATATGGAGCATTTGTGGAGGATCCAAAGCATGGGTTCAAGAGAATAGCCAAAGGAGAAAAGACAGGTAGACTTTTCACTTTTGAACTTGAGGATACAAGGAACATAGCACTCTATAGTTATAAGGATCATACATTATCAGAGCTTGAAATTTGGCACAAGATATTAGGGCATGTAGGTGAAAGAACCTTGAAACAAATATGCAGGGATCAATGTGTGCTTGGGATACCTAATGTATCCAACCAACACATGATTTATAAGTGTCGTGCTTGTCAGTTTGGAGAGTCTCACAGGTTACCCTTTTCAAGGAAAGGCTACATGCATGGGGACTACCTAGAACTTGTTCATACAGGTGTATGGGGACAAAGCAAGGATCCCTCAATCTTTGAATCAAGGTATTATGTATCTTTTATTGATGATTACAGTAGGTGGACTGTATTGTACTTTATGAAGCACAAAGATGAAGTATTCAGTTTCTTTAAAAAGTATCTTGCACTTGTTGAGAATCAAACAGGGAGAAATCTAAAAAGGCTAAGATCAGATGGTGGGGGTGAGTATTTCTCAAATGATTTTGATGCATTCTTGTAGGACATAGGAATTAAGAGAGAAATCACCACAAGGTATACTCCTGAACATAATGGGGTAGCTGAAAGAAGAAATAGATTAATTGTTGAAACAACTAGGTCAATGTTAAATGAGAAAAAGCTACCTAACTATTTGTGGGCAGAGAGTGTGTCTACTGCCACTTATTTGGTAAACAGGTTTCCATCCAAATCTCTTGATGGGATGACCCCATATGAAGCATGGCATGGTAGAAGACCTTCACTTGATCATTGCAGGATTTTTGGATGCGTAGCATATGTGCATATCCCTTCACAGATAAGAGGTAAGCTAGACCCCAAGGCAGAGAAGTGCATCTTCATTGGATATGATCTAAATCAAAAAGGTTACAGGTTTTACAATCCATCAAACAAGGGATTCATGGTCAGTAGAGATGTTGTCTTTGATGAAAATGACACTTTGTTTGATAGTGAATGCAGGAAGGTAAAGCTATCTTATGACTTGGAAGAGGAGTTTCCAAGCCTCACTAAGGAAGAGCCTACTCAGAATGAAGACACAAATTCAGATGATGAAGACATCATTAACCTTGAAGATTTCAAGGCATGGAAGTCTAAAGGTAAACTCAAGATGAAGAAATTAGAGGATATACCTGAATCCTCTAATCAAGCAATCAAAAGATCACAAAGGAAGAGCAAGAAACAGATATGGGTATGATAGCTCTCTTGTTACTAAGCATTCTGTTTATCTTGCCAAATATTTATCAATTGAAGAAACAACATCATATGAAGAAGCTAAGACCAAGGCAGAATGGAAAGAAGCTATGGATGAGGAGATTGACGCACTCAAGGAGAATGACACTTGGGAACTAGTACCAAAGAAGGAGTCTGTGAAGGTAATTGGTTCTAGATGGATCTATAAAATAAAGAGAAATTCTGATGGGTTAATAAGCAGGTATAAAGCCAGACTTGTAACTAAGGGTTTTGCACAAACCCAAGGCATTGACTATGAGGAAACCTTCTCACCTGTGGCCAAAATGCCAACCATCAGGGTATTGGTAAGTGTGGCTGCATCAAAGAATTGGAACATGTATCAGTTGGATGTAAAAAATGCATTTCTAAATGGTTGGATTTCAGAGGAAGTGTACATGTCACAACCTCCTGGCTATGAGGATCCAAACAAGGTAACATATGTATGCAAATTGAATAAAGTTCTTTATGGATTAAAGTAGGCACCTAGGGCATGGAACCATAGGTTGACCACATATCTTCAGGACCAAGGTTTTGTCATGAGTAAAGCAGATACTTCTCTATTCATTAAGAGAATTAATTCAAAGGTAATATACCTATGTGTATATGTTGATGATATCATACTTACAGGTAATGATGCTAATGGCATCAAACAGATCAAGAATCAGATGATGAAGAGTTCAAAATCAGTGACCTTGGATCACTAATATATTTTCTTGGACTTGAGTTAGTCTATACTAACTCTGGCATTTACATTACTCAGAGGAAGTATATATAGGATATGTTGAAGAAGTTTCAATTGCAGGATGCCAAAGTTGCAAGTACTCCAATGGAGGTAAACCTAAAATTAAGTGCTCATGAAGGTGATGTCCTTGATGAAATTACAAGTTATCAAAGCATAGTGGGAAGCTTGAATTATGCTACCTTGACAAGGATAGACATTGCTTATGGAGTAAGTGTGCTAGGCCAGTTTATGCACAAGCCTAGGGCAACTCACTTGGAGGGTGCCAAAAGGATCTTGAAGTACCTTAAGGGTATTCAACATCATGGTTTGTATTTCCCTTATACATCAGACTTGGACATTAAAATTTATTCAGATGCAGATTGGGCAGGATGCAAAGTAGTACCTCAGGATACCTTTCATTTGGAGGTGATAAGCCAATATCATGGTCTTCAAAGAAGCAACCTACTGTTGCTTTATCTTCTACAGAGGCAGAATATAGAGGATTGGCCAATGCTACTCAAGAGGCTATATGAATCAGACTGTTGTATACAAAGTTGGGCTTGCATACTACATCCCCAATGATCTTTGGAGATAATAAAAGTTCTCTACATCTTGCAGCTAATCCTATTTATCATGCTAGGACCAAGCATATAGAGTTCCACTATCATTATGTGAGATAAAAGTTATTGAGCAAGGATATTCAGTTGTCATATGTATCAACAAATATGCAATGTGCAGATTTGCTAACGAAAGCATTAGATGGTACAAAATTTTGTGGGTTTAAAGCAATGATTGGATTGTAGGATGTTCATGAAGATTAGAAGTGACGACCAAGCCAAAATGTTTGGTTTGAGGAGGAGCTATTGGTGTAAATCACAAGCCTACACATTTGGCTTGTAGCTCATACACATATGAAGGTTCATGGAAACCTTTGCTAGTGGAGAATTACTTCTTTACCTTTGTAAAAGTCTTTTTTTGACTTGAGAATAATTGTAACTATCTACATAAAGTCGTGGACTTTATTAGTTGGAAAGTAACAACCACCTTGAGAGAATGTCTCCTAGAATGAAGGTACACTTTTAGAGAGAGCCAAAATTTGAATTCAAATTCAAATTTGATTAGAACACTTATATAAACTCTCTTGAAAAAAGTCACGAAATAGGAGTGGTCATATCCCGAGTTTTTCATTTTCATTCTGTATGTTTGTAAGGCCTACACTGTAGCCTACACCTTTCTTCATCATAAGGGATTACCAAGCCTATGACATTGTACAACATTGTTCATTAATACATTATACTTACATTGTTCATCGACGATATCTCTGTTATAGTCATATTCTACTGTCAAATTGTACTGAGCATATCTCATTCATTTCTCCACCAAATTCAATGATCTATAGCTTGTTGGAATCAGCTCCAAGTTATCTACATGTTGAAAAGTTTGAAGCAAATCTATTTAGCAGATTGAGAGAAATCGGCATGGAAGCATTCACTAGTCAATACATACAATAGTCCTAAAAAGTCGGGGGCAATGATAATTTTGCTAAATTGATTTCTCTGTGCATAGTTTATCATTTCAAGTGATTCCACTTGAAATCAGTAGCTTACTAAGCTAAACAGATATCACTAAAAGGAATTTTTCCAATTCCTACTGTATTGGTTGTACTGAGCCTTACAAGAAGCAGATGTATCACTCAAAATAGAAGGTTTTCTTGGAGCTTTAACTAATCTGTTTTGATCAAATCTTTTCATACATCATTTCCAAAGTACATAGGCACCTTTATGGTGTCATTGGAAAGCTAAGAGGTTCCACTTATCAACTCTAAAGCACCAAAGGGCTGGTACTAAGCAAGATTTGGCAGTACCTACTCATCACTTGAAGTGTCCATCCATCTTTCCCAACACTTCCTTGGGTGTCAGTTCACGTATGCTCCTAACTCCAAAAGCATCTTGGCCCTCTCTTGTATGTCCCAAGATTTTCTCCAAGGTGTGCCCAACAGCCAATGAATCCTTGTTTTGTCTTGTAGTGACTTTAGGACAATACAAAATTTTACATGGGGGGCCATACTTTCACTCTACGTACGCTGCCGCTTCACATACCTTCACATTTTGCCTTTTAATTCTTCAAATGTGCACCTAAGAGAGGGTCCACCTGAACCTTCCAAACACTTTGAACGTTAGAGAAATTATAGAAAGACACTCTCCAACCTGCAACCAACTTTCTGCAAAAGATAACCTTTGTGAACAATTAATTGTGCACTACCTGTGCACCTTGACACCTGAACGTTTTGACATTGCCCATGTTGACCTTGACCTTGAACATGTTGACTTTGAATACTTTGAATTTGATGCTTTGACGTTGATTGTGGTTGACTTTGAGCAATGTGACTTTTATGGGCTCAACATACCCCTCAACAAAATGGGATAGCAGAGAGAAAGAACAGACACATAGCAGAGGTAGCAAGGTGTATGCTCAATGAAATGAATATGCCGCATTGTTATTGGGGAGGGGCTACATATACAGCCACATACATCATGAATAGATGTCCTACATCAAGTATACATCATCTAAACCTTGAGGAAGCATGAAGTGGAAAAAAACTTTGCATTTCACATCTTAGAATCTTTGGTTATATATGCTATGTACATGTGCCTCAAGAGTTGAGGTCAAAGTTAGATGCCAAATCTGAAAGGTGTATTTTTTTGGGATATTCTAGGGAACAAAAGGGGTATAAATGCCATAATCCCATCACCAAGGAGCTGAAGGTAAGTAGGGATGTTTTCTTTGATGAGTTGAAGCCTTGGTATGCATGCACAAGTCCATTGCAGGTTGAAGAGAGTTCAAGAAAGCATGGATTTAAGTGGTCCAAGCAACTCATGCAACACAAGGACAGCCTCACCATGGAGTGGAAGGCTTAGGGAAAGAGAGACGAGCTCTGAATAAAGCAAAGTCAAAGCCAAAGAGAAGGTTTTAGTTGAAGAAGGAAGCTATGTGGATGAGAGCATGTTGAAAGATGAAGAGATAAAAGAAATTCAAACTCTAGGAGTGGCAAAACAAAGAAAGAAGATGTTAACCACACCTAATGGAAGTGAAAGAAGGTCTTCAAGAGTAAGATGTCCAGTTCAAAGGTTAACATATGATAATTTCATTGCAAAGCATTATGCATACATGACTCAGGTAATCAAGGACAAAGAACCAACTAGTTATGAAGAAGCTAAGGATTGCAAGGAGTGGCAAGAGGAAATGAAGGAAGAGCTCAAAGCACTTGATGACAGCCATACTTGGAGCTTGGTACCAGATCAAGAAGGCATGAAAGTGATAGGTAATAAGTGGGTTTACAAAATTAAAAGAAATTCGGATGGTTCCATTGCTAGATACAAAGCAAGGTTGGTGGCGAAAGGCTTCTCCCAAAGCTACTGGATAGATTATGACGAAACTTTCAGTCCCATAGCCAAGATCCAACAATTAGGACTTTGATTGTAGTGGCCACATCAAGGAAATGGAGCTTATATCAGTTGGATGTGAAGAATGCCTTCCTCAATGGAGAGCTTGAAGACGTAGTCTACATGAGCCAACCTCAAGGATTTGCTAGTATCAGGTACCCAAATCATGTTTTCAAGCTAAGGGAAGCATTATATGGTCTAAAGCAATCCCCAAGGGCCTAGAATCAGAGGTTAGTGGATTATTTATCAACTTGCGGATACAAAGAAAGTGTTGCAAATCCATCAGTTTACATGAAGAAGCAAGGAGACAAGACGGTATACATATGCATCTATGTGGACAATTTGGTCATCACAGAAAGTGATATTGCAGGTATTAAACATGTCAAATCAAAGCTAGGAAAGGAGTTCAAGATATTCGATCTTGGAACACTAAAATACTTCTTGGGAATAGAGGTAGTCTATGCACACAATGGCATCTCCTTAATTCAAAGAAAATACTTGTTGGATGTGCTATATAGGTTTGGTATGAGTATTTGTAAGCCACTTTCTCAGCCAATGGAGCCCAATACAAAGTTGGTTGCAGGTCAAGGAGAGGCTATACAAGATATTAAACTATATAGAAGCATAATTGGTTCATTAATTTATGTGCCATTCACTAGACCTGATCTTGCATATGTAGTAGGTGTTCTCTCTGAATTTTTGCATGCACCTTCTCATGATCATCTTATGGCAGCAAGAAAGGTGCTTAGATACATCAAGCACACCATCAAACAAGGTCTATTTTACTCATATGATGCTGATCTAAATTTCAAAGGATATAGTGATGCTGATTGGGCAGGTAACAAGGATGATCGAAGGAGTACATTGGGTTATGTTTTCATGATAGGTACAAAAGTGATCTCTTGGATCTCTAAGAAGCAACCCATTGTTGCGTTTTCATCCACAAAGGCTTAGTACAGAGGTTTATCATTGGCTACATGTGAGCTATTATGGCTTAAGAAGCTACTTAAGGACTTGGAAGTGGAAGTGGAGGAGTTTCCTCTTTATGGAGACAACATTTCAAGCATCTACCTAGCTAACAATCCCATGTTTCAGGCAAGGAGCAAGCACATAGAGGTTGATTACCACTTCATTAGAGAAAAGGTGATGGCAAAGGAGCTAGATATAAGGTATGTGAACACTAAAATGCACGTTGCAGACATGATGACAAAGTTTCTTGAAGGTACAAAGCTTGGAGGATTCAAAGAAGCTATCAACATAAGAGACATAGGTTGAAGCAACAAACGGAAAAGACTTGAGCTTGAGGGGGAGTGTTGAAAGTTTTTCAAGCTCAAGAGTGTGGGAACATGCCCCAAATTGAACCTTCCACATTATCCATAATCAAAGGAGGTTGATTTCCATGAGTTGGAGCATCAAATCATGCCCATAATGGAAAGAAGTTGATTAGAGAAGATTTAGCTCACATCTTAATGTGATTGGACCTCACTTTTGACATGTATTTGCTTTCGATTGGTTAAAGAGGTTAGTATGTGGTCTTTAAAATCCATAATGAGTTGTATTATGACTTAGAATCGTGGAAATACATGCCCAAGCTGCCCCCTTGCTTAAGTACACCCCCTACTAGCTATTCTCTACATATTTTGCAGAAATTTCATTTTTACACACTCTATCTATTTAGATGATCTTGGCAGACCCCCCCGGTCTTGTAATTGTTGTTTCTCCTTCATTCAGAATCCATTTTCAATGATTTTTTCTTGTTGGAAAGATTATAAGTTCTACTTTTAGTGGTATAAGTCTCTGGTTTAGTGCCTGCACATGTGCAGGGAAATGTCCAAAATAGTGTCTATGTAGTTAGCTAGTACTCTGTGAAGAGATCAAGTTATTTGTTTTGTTGTCGCTGGTTGAGGCATCATCTAGTATCCAAATGGAATGATTTTATTCTCATTTAAAATAACTCCAAGTCTAGTTTAAACTTGCAAAGTTTCATTTTCAGTCTTTGCAGGTTCTGAGAGAAACTGAGAGATTATAGAGCCTATGTTAGAAAAATTTCAGGATCCTAGGAGGGTTCGTTTTCTTTTGTTGTGCACATAGGAGTGTTTATCCTCCAACAGTATTTTGGGCAAAATGCAGCATTTGTCCATTCTAAAAGATGGTTCCATATGAGCTTGCCATAAATTGTAGCTTTTTCATAGTGATGTCTATGGTCTTATGCAAACACTTTCATTTGGGAACTACCTATAGCTCATGAATTTTATTGATGATTTGTCTAGGCATGCATGCGTATCCATTGAAAGCAAAGTTTGAAGTGTTTATGTACTTTAAATAGTTCCAGGTTATGGCTAAAAATCTATCAGCATGTAAATTGTGTTGGATGTGATGGTTGGGTACAATCAGAAGATCAAGTTGGTGCTGCTAGACCTGCTTCACACCTGCCCTCTTTTCTCTTCAGATATGGTTAGGAGACTCCTTGAGCTTCCAAATGCCACCAAGAAACTATATATGTGCTTTACAAAATGATTGAGTAATGACCAAATCAAAACAGATGATTTTGAACCTTCACAACTCCAAAAAACTTTCTATTCCTGTATTGATACCTGCTCAGTTCTAAGCTCAGTGTGTCCAGCACACTTGCAATTGGTTTAATTCCTTCTGGGAGTATTAAATTAACTTAACAAGCTACCATTAGCAAGTTAAATCACTCCAAATAACAAACTATACACTGAGCATGATCTTTAGCAAAATCAGAGACACCCCCGACTTTTTAGGAACAACACAGAAATATACCAGTGATCACTTCGACAGCGATTTCTCCCAATTGGCTGAATAGAATGACTTGAAATTTTGTAGTGTTGTAGAATGCTTTGAGCTGGTTCCAATGAGCCCTTGATCATCAAATTTGGTTCAGTAGATCTTGAGATATGCTCTGTTGAAGTTGACAGACTTGGAGGTAGTCACTCAGAGAAAACACAGAGTAAAGAACTATGAGTATATGTATTGATACTATCAAATGTACATTCCCATTGGCATGTAGAGTGATGCCCAATGGTACTCAGAGGTGTAGGCTAGGTAGTAGCTCTCACACACTCACAAATTTACTTGGATTAGCCTCGGGAAGAGTGTAACTAGACCCGCGACTTTTACATTGACTTTTATAGGAGTTTTTGAGTGAATTTGAATTTGAATTCAAATTAAAGCTCCCTTGATTCTCTCCACTAGACTTAGGGAGATATTCCCTCAACTAGACCATCTACTTTTTCCACGACTCTAGTCTAGTAGGTGTGATTACATTGTTGATAAAGTCACATAGACTTTTTACATGAGATAAAAAGTAAGAATCAATAAGACTAGGTTCATATGGTTATTGATTCTTGTGAATGTATCATCCAAGGGTCCAATCTTTTAATCTTCCAAGGTTCCAATAGTCCAAGCTTTATGTTGAGTCTTCAAGGCACACAACAAAGCCAAGTGTTAAGGCTTGTTTGCACCAACAAATTGGGCATCCTCCATTCTGATTGAGGGATACATATCTTCTAAATTTAATGCTTTTTCTCATTGAGCATGGGATAAAAAATTAGTGTGCAGTGTTGTATACATCTCAATAAAATGGATTTGCTAAGGGTAAGAACAAGTCTCTCATGGAGATGGTGAGGTGTATGATCAAAGGTCAAGATTTAACACACAGCTTCTGGCTTGTGGTTGTTATGTGTGCAACATATGCACTTAACATGTGTTCCACCAAAGCACTGCAATCGATCACTCCATATGAGGCTTGCCATGGTCAAAATTCATCTCTTGCTCATTTATGTGTCTTTGATTGTCTTGCATATGCATTAATGCGTGAACAACAACAAAGAAAATTGGATGATGGATTATTGAAATGTATTTTTGTTGGGTACAATTTTGAGCATAAAGGCTACCAACTGTATCATCCGTAGACTAAATGCATTTTGGTTAGCCATTATACTATTTTTTTGGAGATAAAATTAAACCCTTACTTTCATGTACCAAGGAGACAACAATCAACTCTAAAGATGTGTATGACAATTTTCTTCCTCTTTTTACAAGCAGACAATAAAGCACTAATCCAAATGAAGCAATTTCTCAACATTTATAAGTTTCAAATAATAATGTAGATCATTTCATTTCTGAAGTGGATTTACATGGTGCACTTGTGGATGAGAAGGTTGACATAAAAGAGGAAATAAACATGCCTAAATGGCTGGTGTAGACTTTGAGAGAAAGCAAATTATATGCACCTTTGTCATATCATACTCATTCAAACTCTCATAGTGCTTGCTTTGCATCAAGTTGCTATGCAATGGCTGTATTTAGCCTTTGTGATGAGAATGATCCTCTTTCTTTTGATGAAGCACATAATTCCCAAAAATGGACGAATCTTAGGCAATCAAAATATGATACTCTTATGAATAAAGGTTTGGTATTTATGTGATTTGTCTCAAAGAGAAATGGCCATTGGCGCTAAATGGGTATACAACATGAAACATAATCCGGATTGAACATTTGACATGTATAAGACTAGGCTTATTGCAAAAGGTTATGCTCACAAAAGAGGTATTGATTTTGATGAGACATTTGCTTCCCCATGGCAAATGACCATTGTAGCATTTGTGCACTTGCAGCTCATCATGGTTGGAATGTACATCAGTTGGACATTAAAACTACATTTTTGAATTTTAATTTACATGAATAAGTGTATGTATTTTTAGCCCTATGGTTTTGTGCAAAAGGGCATGAAAACAAAGTGTGCAGGTTAAAAAGGGCATTATATGGTTTGAAACAAGCACCACATGGTTGGTATGAGAAGTTACATGATTGCTTGCTAGCATATGGTTTTGAGAATGGGCTAACTGAGAGCATCGTATATCTTAAGTAGGAAAATGATGTACTTGTAATCATTGTTGTATATTTTGATGACATGATTCTCACTAGTCTTAATGAGAAGAATATTTCTCAATTTAAGGCTGATTTGCATGCCTTTTTTGAGATGTTAGATTTGGGGCATTTGCATCATTATTTGAGCATTCAATTTATGCAAGTTTATGGGGGAACAACCTAGTTTCAAACAAAATAGATCAACACATTATTGTAGCATTTGGCCTTGAAGATTGCAAACCTATTGATACTCCCATAGAAATTGGTTTACGATTTAGTCTTCATGATTTTGGATATTCTTTTGATGTTGTCTATTAGCGGGCTATTGGATGCTTGATTTACTTATGCATAACTTGGCATGATATTCAATTTTTTGTTTCTTAGATGAGCACACTTATGCATTACCCTGATGTCAAGCATTGATGGGTGGTTAAGCACATCTTTCACTACTTGAGTGGTATCCGGCTACTTGGATTGTTTTATCCCAAGGGAGGATCATTACCGCTAGATTTACATGCTTTTTTTGACTCAGAGTAGGCATGTTGTTACAACATGTGTGTCCATCTATGGTTTATGCTTCATGTTTGGTAGCTCATGCATATCTTGGTTAAGCAAGAAGTAGCCTACTATGGCCACTTCTAGTTGTGAGGCTCAATATAGGGAAGCTTTTACAATGATTAATGGTGTGTGGACTAGATACCTTTCAGATGATTTTTAGAGCACACTGGCTTGCTCGCTCAAAGCAGATTTAGGGGCACTTTTGCGATGTCAAGGAGAGAATCTCTATTGGAGAGATCATTTTAGCTTATGTGCTCACACATGATAATGTTGTATACCTTTTTGAAAAGGTTCTACCTAAGGATAAGTTTGAAGCTTTCAACAAAGCTTTGGGATTGCTCCCTTTTGTTGATTGATCTCTTTCCACATAACTTTGCTCTTCCTTATACATGAGTTCCAACTCCTTGTTTTTTGCATCACTCCCAAGGAGGATTTGTTTGATATATTCTAGTAGTGATGTGTGAAAATACTTAGGACCATGATGCCACTTTTTTCCCTCTTTAGGAAGTCTTTTTCCTCAGCTTGCATATACGACTATAACCCTAACATGTCAGTAACTTTTCATACATTCACTTGGTAATAGATTTTGTATAATGTTGTGCTCTAAGCTCCTTCTTCTTTCTTGTGGTGTTCATGTGCTTTTGTAGACCTCGAACTCCAACACTCATCATGATAAGAAATATGTAGCATGATGCATTGTAGATGATCCTTCATGCACAAACAAACTAATTGCACACTTTCTAGGGGTTGCCAAGTGCTCACTTACATAGTGGAGTTGCAATTCCAAGTGGAAAATCAAATTGCTCATGAATAAATGAAATGAAAGAGGCCATCGCTGAGAAATTGAACTTACAATATTCTAGGGTTACTCTATTCGAATATGATTGAAGAAAAAAATCAAGAAAAGCTCGACCTAGAAGAAGGTAAAGAGGCCATGAAGAATGAGAAGTTGCAAGAGGATAATGAAGATGAGCAATGACAACAAGAATTTTGTTTGGTCATAATGGATGAAAAATCATATATGAAGAATACAAAAGTAAATAAATTGATCAAGGATAAATTATCCACAAAAATACAAAAAAAGGATATGAGGAAGAGAATGAAGAACAATTTAAAATAAAGAAAAACCACAAACCAAGTAGAAGATCAAATACTCTTGAAGTTGAATCCACAAAGAGAAAAGAGAAGAGTAAACCCCCTATTCAATTTTAGTCTAGGATAAGATTGTAGCCTTAGGGTTAGAATTAAGGGTGACATTAGGAATCTCAAACGTTTAACATATAGTAAAGTACATCAAGGTCAAGATTGATCGACCTTATTATGATGATAAAAAAACTAAGGGAAAAAGAACCTAACCACATGAGGAAATGCTAAATTTTAAGAAACTTAAGTTATTCCTGACAATGATATGACGAGATAAAAAGGCAAGAACTAAGTAAATAATTGGATAATCAAAGAAGTGATTGAGATATAGGATCATTCAAAGGAAAGGACAACTATAAGGTTCATGGATAAAACAAATCAATGAACATGTGATGAGGAAAACATATAGGCAAAGTGGATCGACAAAAAGCTTAAAACCCTTAGTAGCTCGTGTCAGTGGCATTGCCAAGTCATGGTCGAAGAAACTAGGTGGCTAGAAATCCAGCCTAAGTTTAGAAACCAATGATTTGGATAGCTTACATAGCATTGAGAGACCTACAACTAGTACCAAGATAGCCTACCTAGAAGTACCAGAATGAACATATAAAACATATCTAGAGTACATCGAAACCAACCAATTAGGTGCTCAATTCTATGAGGATGGCTTGAGGAGCTTAGTGGTTCAGTTGAGAAATCATGAGCAACCTTATAGTATAGATCATCCTATGGTCAAGTTTTAGAATGGATCATACATAGATAAACAAGGAACTATGTATGTTGCCACTAGTCACCTTGATAGCATTAACAACTTTGGGACTTTTCTTCCAGTCAAACATTAGAGATTTGGAGGAAGAGGATTAAAAGGAGGTACCAAATACTTCTAGAAGAAAGTGGATGCTAACATGGATAGTAGCCACAACCAAGATACTTCATGACAATGTGACTATAGGGATCTATGCAATAAGAAGCCATAGAGGAAGCTTTTTGTTGAAGTTTGAGGTCTACGGAAGCACACGAACAACACAAGGAAGAAGAAGAAGCTTGGAGCACAACACAAAATACTGAAAGTATTACCAAGATAATGTACAAAGATAAGTGACCCGTTAGGCAAGCTGGGGGAAGAACCTCCTAAAGAGGGAAAAAAGCACCTCGATGGTCCTACTGTGTTCACACACATCACTACCTAAATATATCAACAAATCCCCCTTGGGAGTGATGCGATGATGAGGAGCTGGCACTCATGTATAAGGAAGTGCCAAGCTATGTGGAATCAATCCACAAAAGGAAGTAAACCCAAAGCTTTGTAGAAAGCTTCAAACTTCTCCTTAGGCAGAGCCTTTGTGAAAAGGTTTGCAATGTTCTCTATTGTGGGCACATATGCCAAACTGATCTCTCCAATAGAGAACCTCTCCTTGACAAAATGATAGTGCACCTTAGTGTGCTTAGTGTGAGCATGGAGCACAGGGTTCCTCGCAACTAGCAATGTACTCTAACTATTAGTGAAGATGGTGGTGGCCGAAGATTGACCAACACCCAAATCAGCCATAATGCATCTAAACCACACACACTCAACAGTTGCTATGAAAGCTGCCCAATACTCAGCCTCACAACTAGAAGTGGCCACAATAGGTTGCTGCTTGCTCAACCAAGGTATGCATGAGCTACCAAGATATGCATGAGCCAGTCAAGTTAAAGTAAAAAAAAAGCATGTAAATTTTGCGGTAACATTTTAGGTCTAGATCTTTAAAATTAGGGTTTTACGGTTTTGGGCATACATATAATTCAATTACATTTATATAAAAAGAAAATATAGAAAAAAGTAAGAAAAAAAAAATAATAAAAAATATATATATATATATATATATATATATGATAATTATATAGATAAATAAATATGAAAAGAACTAGTGTTTTAAATAAATAAATTAAATATATATAATTAAATATATAATAATAGGATTAATTAAGAAAAAAATCTGAATATATAAATACATACACACACACACACACACACACACACACACACACACACACACATATATATATATATATATATATATATATATATATATATATATATATATATATATATATATATATATATATATATATATATATATATATATATATATATATATATATATAACAATATAATTATATAGATAAATAAATATGAAAAGAACTAGTGTTTTAAATAAATAAATTAAATATATATAATTAAATATATAAAAATAGGATTTTAATTATATAAGAAATAGACATATATATAATACATATATATAACACAAATAACACATATACACATATATAGGTCTTTAGGATTAGGGTTTTAGGTTTTATTAGGTCTTTAAGTATTTAGGTTTAAGTCTTTAGGAGTATGATTTTTAGGTTAAAAAAAAAAAATTCAAATGTTCTAAAATGTCCATATTGTATTAGATGGCTAGTTTGGATCTGGAGGAGACAATGGCATGTCCTTGCACTCAGTGCAAGTATCAAATTTATCGAAAATGATGGATTTGTACTGCACATGTTAGAGAGTATGGATCCTTTGATAAAAGTCGACTAGAAAACCTACACTACCATTCGCATGCTCACCCAGGTGAGCAGATGGACCCAAACGACATTGCATCGGTAACCTATAGTGGACAAAAGAGAACAAAAAAGGAGTTAGATGTACAAGCAAGTACTAATAGCATTACATGGAATGAACATATGGAAGAAATGCTCAAAGCATTTTATGAGATGGACGAAGATCATGATGGTGGAGATGTCGAGAGTTTCATGGACACAACACAATTTCCACGATCAGAAGCTGATGAAGAATATGAAAACCTGCGAAGACTAGCTCGTTTACCACTTTACAATGGAGCAAAGATATCTGTACTATGTGTGTCACTCGTGATGCCCAATCTGCAATCCATTTATGGATGGTCAGATAGTAGTGTCACTGAATTGTTCAGGTAAGTGGATTTGAAATAAACTTTCATTGTTGTATCAAAATAAGTTCATTTTCTAATATCGTTCTAATTGCTTATTGCAGGCTTCTTAAAGATCAATATTTGCCAGAGGGCAATGACATGCCTCCAACACGTGGAGATGCAAAAAAACTTTTACAGTCCATACAAATGGATTATACTAAGATTCATGCTTGTCCGAATGATTGCATCCTCTTTCGGAATGAGTATGAGCATCTCCACGTATGTCCAAAGTGTGGAGCAAATAGATTTAGAGAAGAGCTTGTAGGTGAAGCAATCCTCGCAAAGGTTCTTGGACACTTTCCTATCATTCCACGAATTAAGAACATGTTTAGATGAAAATCTATAGCTGAGTTAATGTCATGGCATGCAAAGAGCATGTCTACAGATGGTGTAATGCGAGTGCCTGCTGACTCTGATGCTTGGAAGCACATAGATAGTAAGTGGCCAGAGTTTGCTAGTGAGCCTCGATCCATGTGTCTAGGCCTAGCTATGGATGGAGTAAATCCATTTGGTTTACGTAGCTCTTCGTGGAGCACACGGCGTGTATGTTTGGTCAATTATAACATCCCACCATGGCTGGCCACAAAGAAAGGTAATTTATTATTAGCTCTTATTGTACCAAGTAAGTATAAGGTACACTACAAGGAATACGGGCATATAGCGACAGTTAAGGCGATAGAATTTCGTCGCTATAAAATTGCAACTTTCATCGTAATTAGCGTCGCGTGCCGACCGTCGATTAAACGACGCATAAAACGACGGTATTTGCGACTTGTGACGCGATGGGATTGCGACGTTCCCATACAACATCGCTAAAACGACGCAATTTAAAAGCGTCGCATAAGCGACGCTTTTCTGCGTCACATACGCGACGTTACACGGCGTCGCATAAGCGACGCTAAAAATTGTCGCTTACACGACGAAGAATAGCATCGCTTACATGATGATCTGTTGATGGCAGGTTATTCAAGAAGCCAACCAAGCAAAAAGTATGGCTAACAATTGTAAGTACAATTTCTATTCTTTGTAGATCATTTGAATTGTGTTATTTTCATTATATAGCATACTCACACTTATTGATATGCACTCATACACTTATACATGATGAAGATGCACTTTCACACATATACATATATACACATGCACATACACACACATATATACACATAGATACATGTGCACATACACTTAGACATACACACATATACACATGCATATGCACAAACATTCCTACAACCACATAAAAAGACGTCCATGCATGCATTATTATTTATATATATATATATATATATATATATATATATATATATATATATATATATATATATATATATATATATATATATATATATATATATATATATATACATACACACATTAACATATATGCAAATACATGTATATGCACATCCACATACACATGCATATATATACACATGCATATACATATACACATATACATATACATATACATATACATATACATATACACATACATATACATATACATATACATATACATATACATATACACACATATACATATACATGCATATACATATACACACACATATACATATACATATACATATACATATACATATACACACATATACATATACACACACATACATATACATGCATATACATATACACACACATACACAAGAATATGCACATACTCATACACACATATACACTTATACATGCACATGCACATACATACATATACACACACATACACATGCACATACATACATATACACACACATACATATACTCTTAAGTACACACATATGAATGAATTATCTAATTAAAGTATTAAAACACATATACACATGCACACACACATGCATATACCTACATATACACATATACATGCACATACACACACATACACATAGAGGTATACATATACATGCATATACATATACACACACATACACAAGAACATGCACATATTGATACATACATATACACTTATACATGCACATGCACATACATACATATACACACACATACACATGCACATACATACATATACACACACATACATATACACTTAGGTACACACATATGAATGAATTATATAATTAAAGTATTAAAACACATATACACATGCACACACATGCACATACCTACATATACACATATACATGCACATACACACATATACACATAGAGTTATACATATACATGCATATACATATACACATACGTACATACACATGCATATGCACATACTCATACACACATATACACTTATAAATGCACATGCACATACATACATATACACACACATACACATGCACATACATACATATACACACACATACATAATTAAAGTATTAAAACACATGCCTAATATAAACAATAATAACAATCAATAGAACAAAACTCTTCATTACTTAATACCATACACACAATTCAAAACATAACTGAAATTATATATATATATATATATATATATATATATATATATATATATATATATATATATATATATATATATATATATATATATATATATATATATATATATATATATATATATATATCAATGTAAATACATATAATCCAATGTCATAATCAACTAAAAATCCTCATCATCATCATCATGATCATCATCATCATCAGCAGCAATATCATGATCATTCTGATCTTCCTCATCCTCATCGTCATGATCACCCTGTGACGATCGAGATCGTCCCTCTTGTGTCTGTCTCTCCACCTCATCCATATTTGTCTCTCCATAATACTCCTGTATTACATATATGAAACATAAATAAATAAAATAATTAAAACATTCATAAAAACAAAATAATTATATAATACCTAAAAATACTCACAAAGGCATCAGGATGATCTTGCATATACTCGCTCAAACGCCGATATCCAAAATGTGTAGCATACTCGATCTCCTGTTTCGTAGGATATTGGGCATAATCCTTCCGCTGCAATGAAACAAATAAAAAACATTAGTTGCTTGCATTTTAACTAAAGTAAAAAATATACTCACAATAACACATATACTTACAAACGTAGCTACAAAACCATTATGGCCCATTTGGCCTAGGTGTGATGTGTGGCCGGACTCCACTCTCTTCTTTGCAGCAACCTGTTTATTCAAAAAAAAAATACATAAATTAAATGTAAAAAATTACTAAAATATATAAAAATTATAAATATCAACTATTAATTTGTGTAACTTATGCTGAGGAAATGACTCTTGAAGACGTAGTTGTCTACGAAAAAACTGCCACGACTCAGGTGGTATGTTAGCTCGCCTCTTATTTTTTTCGACCATACAATATCTCCTGTTAATTTAATCTCAAACAGAAAAAAAAAGTCAGAATACATACACATATATACACACACATACACATACACATACACATACCCACATACACATATACATGCAAACATATACGCATGCATATATGTATACATATACACATATACATACATATAACATAAACACACATATACATATCCACATACATACGTACACACACATGCATGCATATACACTCATTCATACAAAATACATGCATTTATCCCACAATAATATGTAGTTGTGTATATGTGAATATGTGTGTATGTGTAAATGTGTATATGTGAATATGTGTGTATGTGTAAATATGTATATGTGAATTTTTTGTTTATGTAGATAATCAAATTATTAATATCAAATACCATTATTTGTAGATTCTGATCAATCAGATGGAACTCCACCACCGTCTCCTCTTCGTGCAACGACTTTATACTGTAAGTATATGAAATATTTAATTTTAAATATATTTGATGGATACATAACTTATATTTTTTTTTATGTTTCTTATTATGTGCAGATTCTGATCAATCAGAGGGTACTCCACCACCTCCTACCCATGCAACAACTTCACATGTGTCCTCCGATAGGAATTATGATGAATTTTACTATGAAGAGCATATTATATGTTGGTGTAACTCTTGTTATGGCACGTATCGAAGACCACGATTGGAATGTATTGAACATGAGGCAGAGTATGGTACTTTTGAGCATGCACCATCACCTAGTCAACGTGATAATGCTTGGGTATGTATTTTCTATATATATTAATGTCATTATTTTATTTAAAAACCATATATAAAATCAACTTATTGTTGATATACAGGAATACTTGCTCTATGATGATGATGATGATGATTTTTCTCATAATGTTAATATACCTCGTACACGTCATGGACTTGCTGTTCATCAATTACAAGCAGAGGTTTCTAGAAATCCTCTACCTCCTGGTTTAGAGAATGAAACGGCTGGAGATTATCCATTGCCAGCTCGTGATCGTTCTTTAGAAGGATATGAATGATTTCTCGATTCACACATATGTTCAGTTTGAAAGTGTGAATTGACAAATCATTCAATGAAGGTACATACTTCATATCCTCCAAAACAAACAATTGTATCCTACCATCCAAAACAATCAAATTTTGTGTAAATATTTTGAAAGATGCATTAATAGTTTTAAAAGATGCACGGACAAAAAGTGTCCATTCAATTCAAGTTCTTGTTCTTACCTTATCTAAAGTAAGAATAAAAACCTACATGTATATATGTATATTTATTTATTTACCTTTTTTAATATATGTTTTTTTGATAAACTTACAGGTTATTATCTGAAAATTTTTTACCAAGTCAGAATATTCTTCCTACCTCACATGATGAAATGAAGAAGATAATCAACAATCTTGGTATAGATTATCAATGTATACATGCATGTCCTAACGATTGTATTTTATATAGAGGTGAATATGCAGACTCTTTGACATGTCCCAAATGTCAATCTCCTCGATATAAGGGTGAAGAAGGTAAAATCCCAAAAAGGTATTGAGACATTTTCCATTGGCTCCACGGATTAGACATATGTTTCAAAGCCCCGAATTATCAAAGCTTTTGACTTGGGGACATGATCACAAAAGTACTGATGGAATAATCAAAATTCCTCATGATAGTGTTGCTTTTCAGCATATTGATTCTACATGGCCTGAATTTGCACAAAATCCACAGAATCTAAAGTTAGGAGTTGCATTAGATGGGGTTAATCCATTCTCCATGAAATCCAGTAAATGGTCAACATGGCCAGTGGTAGTGTTGCTCTAGCACAATGGTGAGGACCACGTTAAGAAGCTCCACCTCCTTAATGTCAATCCGCGGAAGAGATAGGAGTGATATGAAGATCGTGAATGTGAGATGAAGTGAGAGTGAAGGTGAGAAGCATAGAAATGCACACACACATACACACACACTACGAAGAGACAAGCAAGACACAATGGAAGGTGAGAAATTAGCTCTATTACTCAAGAACACTCTTACAAGCTCAAAATAGCTCTAAGCTCACACTAGCTAACACTAACCATCCTCAAAAATGAGCTCTCTAGCTCTTTTTATAGTTTCTAGACTAGTTTTGACTGGTTTCACATCTAGTGACCGGCATAGTTAAAAAATAGGTCCTAGATGCTATTTGGAAGGGTAAACGGTATCTAAAAATAACGAAAATTGGTACGCTTGTTCTACCTAAGCTCCTCAAGCTCGAGGACTCCTCGGCTTGCACAAAATGGAGCTATGGATTACAAAATGGGGTTTTCTATGTTACATATGTTACAATTAGTGATAAAAATCACTGTTGAATGTTTTGAAAAAGTGATAAAAAACATATTTGTTTGAGAAATTGATCCGACTGGCTCCCTGCTCCGTCGTTACATGCTTCCATGGCGTCTGTGCCTCTGGCTGCTTCCAACACCCCCCTCCCTCTCGCTTCTGTCGTCCTCGACACAACCTTGTTGTGCGGTCTGTCGGATGTAGTTTTGTAGGAGGTCGTGAGCGAGGGTGTGCTCAGATACTCGAATGCCTCGGGCTAGGTCTGCCTCGAGCTTCTCCCAATTAACTGGTTGTGGTTCATCTGATGGTGGGAGTCTGTAATGCGTGGAATACACCAACTGTTCACAGGCAAATAATTGCAATAAGTGGGTCGGCCTGCTGATGAACACTTCAGAGTGGTATTCCCAAAAACCGGTGGTGAACATTTCTTCGAATGTTTGCTTGTAGCACGCCGGTAAGTACTTGACTCTGCAATGCCAGGCATAACACACCCGGAGCGATGGCGTCGTACTCATGTCATATGCGAGACCCAAGTTGCCATGCTCAAAGCCCGGGGTATTAACATGGGGTGCTTTGACTCGCCGGAAGACTTTAAATATCATTTGCATCATGTTAAAGATCTTGACAGTCATATGCGCTACGATATCATCCATATATCTCAAGCGAGGGAGCCAATGACGAATCGTTGCCATCATGTAGCCAATTGTCGGTGATCCTGTAGGTGGCCTGAAATATGGGTAGTTCAGCCAGTCTTGGCACTGCTTATTGTTTTGTACTTTGATAGCGAAGGCAGTCCAGGAGCGGCGTCGTGGCACTGGTCCCCAACATGGGTTGTATTTTAAATGTAAAGGTGCCTTAACCCATGTGCTCATCATTTCAGGGTACTCCTGTAAAAGACGTGTACACCAATCTGGTTGATAAATAGTGCCTTGTTGCGCATCCAGTGGCAAGTCTTCAGGCTCGAATTGAGTTGCATGTGATGGCTTCTTGCCAGTTTGCTTCTCTATGGCCAGCTGGTATTCGGCCATTAGCATGAAGTAAGGTTTGTATTGAAGCTCATGCCCGGATATGTACCTGCGTGGGGCCAATTGAGCAAAGTAGGGAGATTGCAAAATTCTTTCTTCGATCATGGCCATAGCATGTAGCTGGGCCTCGACTCTAGCTGGGTGCGTTGTTCCAATTTCCTCAATAGTCTTCATCCACGCAGGGGTCGAAAGTTCATACGTCATCTGGCCTTCAGCCGTGACACGTCCGCCTGGGATGGGTTGTGGCTCGTATGCTTCTTCAAATGTTTCCTCCACCGGAATAGTTATGTTCTCGTCGTCAGCTGGGATCTCCGGAGGGGAGTCTGGTCTTGGTGGCACTTCATAGACTGCAATCCTTGATTCAAGGGTCGATACGTGGGCCCGTAATGAGTTGAGTTCCTCTAGGAGGTCAGGAGAGGGGTCCACAGGTTCTGGTAATTCTGCTGCTACTTGTACTTGTTGTGTTGCCGGTTCTCTGAGCTGTAGTAGCTTGTGATCTTCCTTTAACTTCTGATGCTCTTCGTTCATCCGATCATAGTCCTCGAGCAGTCCAACATGGTCTTCTAGCAACATCTTCATTGCTTCGGATGGGATTGCCTTGAATCTGCTAGGACTTAAGGGTTGTTCTGGATGGTCCAATGCCGCTTCCAAATTCTCTCTATTCTGCTCTTGGAGTCTCTGGTTCTCCTCTTTTGCTGCGGCTAGGTGTCTTCTTAGTAAGCCCATGTTTCGTGTTAGCGTTGCATTGCAGACTGTCTGGGCTCTTAATAAATTATCCAAGTCAGCAGTGGCTTCCTTGGTCTTCTCTTCACTTTCTAGTTCCAATTTGTGATATGCCTCGCGTAATTCCTGGTAGCGGGTGTTCAGAGAGGCATTCTCAATAGACAATAAATTAAGCTGCGACTGTAAGTCATTGGTTGTCCTCTGCAGCTGCTGATAATTATCACCAAGAGATGTGAACTCATCTCTTACTTGCGTCATACACATGAACATCTGTCGGAACGCATTATCTACAATGGGTGATAGTATTAACGGGGTGCTAAATGAAGATGCAGTTGGTGTAGATGCAACGGGAACGGGGAATGGGGATGGGAAGGTGGATGATGTAGTGATTGTTGAAAATTGTGATGTGCCTAAAAATGTTTGTGCCGTGAGTGAAGTGAGTGATGGTGCAGTGGGTGGTGAGATGTCCATGTCAGTGGACGTGTCTAGTGCGGTGACCGTGAATATGGGTGTGATCGTGGGTGCTCGTGCTGGTATAAATACGGGATTTACAAAGGTTGAGGGGTAATTTACAGGGGGGCTGGCTGGAGCAGCTTGGTGGAAAGGGGAAAGAGGGGTTACCGTGGGTCGGGGAGGTGAGACGGGGGAGAAGGTTAACGGCGGGGGGAATGGGAAAGGGGGTCTTGGAGTTGTGGGGAAAGATGGAAAAGATTGATGAAGGAATGGGTTGGGTAGAAAGGTGGGAGTGGGTGGGGGTAGATTAGGGCTAATGGGCGCGGCAATTGTGGGGTGAGTGGTCGTAAAGACGGTTTCTGCAACACCACCGGTGAATGGAGATGTTGGTCTGGGGGAAGGAGGGTGAAGAGGGGAGGCTGGATGGACGGGTGGTGAGGTCGGTACTTCAGTGACTACTGAGATTTGTACAGCTGGAGCGCGGGGCGGGGAATCTACAAAGATGGTTTCTACGGCCACTAAACTTTCGGGGACGAGGCGTGCCTCCCTGGCTTGTGCTGAAGATTGTGCTCCGGTTGGTACACGAATGTATTCGCCGGGCTTTGAAAGTAGTCGTACTCTGCGGGGGTCAAACTGTGGCAGTGGCTTTCGTTGCAAGTACCTGAGTGCTTCGTTGGAGCCTACTGATTTGACTAATTCTTTGAATCCTTTGATGTATGCGTCTTCGAATCCGCCTGTGACAAGTTCTTGTTCTATTATTTTTTGGCTCTCTTCCTCTGTCAGCTTCTTGCGTGCCCAAACTTTTTCCATGGTTCTATACAACTTCTTGATAGCCAGTGTGTAAGCTGCTGCTTCGTAAGTTTCGTCTTCATGGGTACTTGTATCGCCATGTGTGTCTGTTTGTTGGCCTTGGATATCTGTCTGTTCATGCTCTTGGGATTCCTGTGTTCCCTGGCTAGCTTCGTCGCCTCCTTCGTCGTCATCGGTTGCTGTTCTTTCGTCATCAGAGCTGGACACGATCTGTCCTTGTGGCGGATCCCTGGGTGTGGTAGGGTAGCTAGGCCTTTCAAATTCTTGAGAAAACAAGTGTCCTTCTGAATACTGGAACTGATTGGAGAATGCATCGGGCATCTCAAAATCAAACGTTTGGTCCAGTGGCTCTACTTGTCCTGGTTCTAAATGCGGTATTGGAAAAGAGAAAGCTTCCGCACCGATAGTGGTGGGAAGTTTAGCTGCTGTGGTGATAGGTTCTGTGGTTGTGGCTGCTTGGGGTGCAACAGTACTGGTGGTGCCCTCCGTTACCACTGGTCTAGATAACCTTATGCGAATAGGTTGTACTATGGGAGTGGCTGCTGTTGGTGACTGCTCTGGAGATGGTTGTGGAGAGGATGATTCTGGGACTTGTAGGCACGGGATAGTACCTCTCATCCGCTTTCCGGCTCTGCCTTTGCTAGACTTTCTAGCCTTCCTAGTGGTCCCTTTGAATGCTTTCAGTTCCTCACTGGTCATGGCACGCTCTATGGGTAAATCATATGCCAAGCACATATATATGATCCTTGTGAGGGCGCAGCATCCATTGATTACCTTCTTTCGCTCCCATCTATGTTGTGCCAAATAGAGCTGATCAATGATCCAGCTGGCTAGATCAACTGTTTGCGGTCCAGTACATGCTAAGTACAATCCGAACCAGATTCTCTTGTGGGGCATGGTAAAACGATCCTGAGCTGGGAAAGCAAAGTGATGCATGCATATCCGTAATGGCTTAGAGAGCTCAGGTGTTATAGCAGAAATATCCTCCCACTTAGTTACGTCACCACGCTTCATCTGCTCTGGGACTAGCCGTTCTTTCTCCGTTGGAGTGTGTGTTCCATGAATCTTGATGGCCGCTCTGATTAAATCCTTCGAAAGATAAAATCTTTTGTAAGGTGGATCATCCACCAAAGAAGGCAAAATAAAGGTTCCTGGGATGTCCTTATTCTCTGAGGCCAGCAAAGTGGTGATTAAGTAATAACACCTATAAAAGTCAGGTTTGGGCAGAGGATCACTGAAATACTCCGTGAAGCCGGCTCTAGCCCAAACATGAGTTAAGTCCTGGGTGTTCTGTAGGCCTTCGAATTCTCTTGAGAAGAATTGATACTTGCCCCCTGTGCGGTCATCAAATGTCATATTTGCTTCAAAAATGAAGTCAGCATCAGCTAATGGTCCTGCTAGGCCTTGGAACCAGTGAGAGTTACGGTGTATCTTCTCTGTGTATCCCATAGGTGGGTTATCGATTGGCATGGGTCCCGGAAATCCTTGGAACTCTGGCGGTGGAGCGGTCGGGTGGGATTCTGCTCGTAAAACATTGAGGGGCACTGCAGCTACGCTGGGGCCTGCTTCCGATGGTCCTGCTTCGGTTTGCATAATGACTGATGAGCTAATGGAAAAGATCTGCTACAAAAGATTAACACATTAGTATGGAAATTAATTATGATCCCATTAAGGTGAGACCGCAATCCCTTTCCGTAACCGATGTGTAACCCGTGTAGCCAAGTGTCGTGAAGTGATTGATGCAATGATTATTTGCAAAACTAATGCAGGTCTCTAGACGCCTACATGATCAGGTTATGCATAAAATTCTTGATGAGCTTTTATTATGCATGATGTGGGGTTTGGGTGTATGAATTTATACAAGGTTTGGTTGAAGGTGAATTAGTACGAGGGTGGAGTTTAAATGGGGTGGGAGAATTGTTAGATAATGGGGTACAAGAAGACGTCTGGATACGTTTCGGTATCCATTTCCTAAGAGTCTTGGAGTGGGTGGTATGTTTTCGCGGAGGGACAAAAATTGGTATCGGGTTTGGTGGTCTTGAAGGATGAAAAGATTTCTGAGGGGTACATATTACATGGCTAGAGGGTTGGGATATAATACATTGTTTGGGTACCCAAATCTGCATGGGTGTGGGTCTATGGATAAGATATTTCTTGGCGATCCAAATCTGTCGAGTACTGGTATGTGTAAAAGAAGATCGAGGGGACTTTGGATGCGAACTCTGCTTCTGTTGCAACTTTATCCTGTTCTCGTCTGCAGTGTTGCCAATAGCCTATGGTTGCTATCCTTTTGGCACCCATATTTGTCTCGTGCCACTTGTTCTGTGATGTTGATACTGGTGCTTTCCTTGCCTTGTCTGGTGGTGTCGTCGGTCTGGGTTCCTCTGTTGTGGTTGACTCTTTCGAGGTTGGGTTTGAGAGGTCCAATGGACGCTCTGCTTTGGAAAAGAAGGGAGATCCAACACTTGCGTGACCTGCCCATTAGGAAGTAATTCGTTCTTTATCTTTAATCTAGGCCAGTCCGCAGCAAGTTTGGAAGGATGAGCACCGCAGGGTGTCGTGCTCATTTGGCCGCTGATGCAACCCACCTGACCGCTGATTGTGTTCAACTGCCCTAGCAGTTGGGTAGCTGCCCCTTCTAGTTTGCAGGAAGCCCCAGGGAAGATCTCCTGTCGTTCTTCTGATTGACAATTGTCCCTACCCAAGCCCGAGTGGGTTGGTGTAGACATAACGTGACTGGTCTGACCCAAGATCTTCCGGTCTTCCGTCGCATGCGTTTCATAGGGTCTAGGGTTACAAACCTCAATCGGAATGCAATTAGGGAAGTCAAGCGGTATCACTCGCTTCTGTTCTAAGGTTCCAATTTGTAAGGAGCCTTGTCTAAGATTTAGGTCCACTGAGTGATCGTATAGCCAATCTTGGCCAAGGATTAGGGGTTCTATCAGGTCGTCATCATGGCACACTAGTAGTTTCGCTGTCATGGTCACATCCTTAATGAGGATAGGAAGGTCCACCTCACCCATGCAAGGGGTTTCCATGCCTCCTAGGCCTATGAGGTATGCCTCAATTGGCCGCATTTCTATTCCTGAATCCTTATAGTGGGACCATCTAATCGCACTAGTCGCAGCACCTGAGTCAATTAAAGCCCTGAGCTCTTGGCAAGGGTTGCCGTGCTCTAACCTGACTGTAATGAATGGTCTCATGTCCACTATACTAGGATGAGTGGTTGACTTTACTTGACACATGGCCATGGGATACCTGGGTGTAGATTCCAGATGGTTATAATGTTCTCTCCCTAGTCCTTGTCTTCTAATCTTTCTTCCTCTTGTTTGGCTACTTTACACATCCATAAATGAGTATCCTCATGCAACCAAGAAGGATCTGATTCTAATGAGTGCACGGATTCTGTTTCTCCTAGTGTCTTATGGATGGTATTCCATTGTATTGGGGGTACATCTCTATGTGAATAGTCTTTAAGATTGACTTTGGTAGTCACTCCTAAATGTTGCAAGTACAAGGAATTAGTTCCCCAATCTTGTACAATTTGCAACTGACGCATGAATGGTCGTCCCAATATCATCTCATAAGCATGGTTTTTTGCAAAGTCACAAATGGCGAAAGTATGCTCAAATTCTACGCCACAAGTGGTGAGAGATATGCCTTCTAGTAAGCCTAATGGTTTTTCTATGTGTCCATCAGCCATTTGTAGCTTCATCCTGGTGGGTCTTAATGCTAGCTTACCCCAACGTTTCCATAAGGCGGTGGTAGCTATGGCTACTCCGGCTCCTGAATCTAAGATGGCTTTCGTGGTGTAGCCCTGATGGGTTATCGGAAGATAAGTGTTACCTTCCTCTCCTTCGCTTACATCTCCAATCTTTTCTACGGGTATTTCTGGTACCTTGTTTTGTGATGCTATTTGTGAGGGAGTAGTAGCAAGCTCAGGGAATTGATTTGCTACATGTTTCCACAATTCTGGTTTTACCTTTAATAACTCCTCCAGAGTAAGGTTACATTGTACTTTGGTATTCTTGATCACTTCCGTGTTTCTAGGGATTACTGATTCTTCATTCCTCACTATTATCGTGGGTGCTCTCATACTAATAGACTTTGCTTCCCAAGGTCCTGTGAACTGAGGTAATTCTTGTAAAGAATTAGATTCAAATCTTGTGTGTTCACTCAGTTGTTCTTCCTCTACATCATCGTATATAGAGGGAATGTCTTGGGGAAATTGCTCCTGCAAGTCATCTATTTCTTGAATAGGAGGATGGGTTCCTTGTTCCTTTCTCCATTTCTCTTCTTGGATTTCTCTCAAAAATTCATGTGAGTACCTATGTATGGAAGACAAATTGTCTTGACTTTCTGAGTTGGGTACTTGAGACAGGGATGGTGCATTCCTTTCCTGTGTCTCTGGGACAATAGGGTTCCTAGTCTGATCCTTTTTCTCTTTGCTCTCTATCAAGTATTCTAGCCTCTCCATTAGTCCTTGAAAGTGTAATTCCGGTTTTGCCATGTTATTCCAATTAAGATATCTAGAGGCTTCGAACAAAGCTTGTGCTAGTTCTACCATCTTCATGCAAAGTTTAGTTCTCTCAATTTCTAGATCAGCTCGAGGGTAGTTTTTGCTCATTTCAGCTACCTGAGGTCCTTCTTGTAATCTAGCCTGATATGCACGAAACATCATGTCTAAATTCTCTGGTATGGGTTCCGCTAAAACTGATCCTGATTTCTGAGCTGGATTCTCTTGATTCAATTCCTGTGAAGTCACTTCTTGGATTTTGGCTCTAGATTCCTTCAAACTTCCTTCCAACTCACTTATCTTTTTACTCCATTTTCTCTTAATTCTTTCTCTAGAATCTTTCCAAGATTTTGTCTTTTTACTACTAGATTCTGCAACTTCGCTACTTCCGACCACTTTCTCTTGATTAAGCTGTTGGTTCTGTAAGAGCGCCTGGGCTCTTGTTATAGCTTGGATAGGCACGTATGTAGGGTTGGATCCATCTGCGTTATTTACAATACCTATCACGTTGATCGGTATCACATTCGAAGCGTTAACAGGGTTCTTAGGACAATCTTTGATTATGTGCTCTTTGCCACAATCAGCACAAAAGCCTTGGATGTTATAGTACTGTGATTGTCCTGCTATCGGGGGAGGCGTGGCAGCCAATATCGAATGGTAGCCATCATGTACGCTATTGTAGGTGGGCCTGTCGGTGGTGCGATTTTGGGGTAGTTCAGCCACTGTTTGCAATTCACGTTGTTCTGGACCTTGATGGCGAATGCTTTCCAGGAGCGTCTTCTTTGTACTGGTCCGAAGCATGGGTTATATTTCAGATGCATGGGAGCATGGTCCCATGTTCGTAGCATTTCCGGATAGGTTTCCAGTAACTTTTGCCTCCATATGGGCTGGAATATGGCCCCTTTTTTGGCTGCCTCTGGGATGTCCTCGGGTTCGAATTGTGTTGCGAAAGAGGGGTACTTGTTGGTTATGCGTTTGATCTCAGCATTGTAGTCCGCCAACAATACAAAATAAGGTTTGTATTCTAACTCTGAGCTAGTTATCAGCCGCCTAGGAGCCAAGTTCGAGATATATTCAGACTTGAGTATGGTCTCCTCTATGGCTTTCATGTCTAGCATCTGAGTTGCAACACGCTCTTCGTGAGTGTGCCCCATCTCCTCTACCTGCTTCATCCATGCTGACGGGGGTTCCTCATATGTATCCTGGCCTTCTTCCGTAATTCTGCCTCCTGGAAGGGGTTGAGGCTCATAATTGTCTTCAAATGCCTCCTCCACTGGAATGACTACTGTCTCTTCTTCTATGGTTTGATCAGGTGGAGAGGGAGGTCGTTCATACTGTAACAACTTAATTTTTAGTTCTGCAACCTGTTGCCGTAGCTCAAGTACTTCATTGGTTACTGATAATTCCGGCTCTGGTGAGGTTGCAGCGTTGGCAATCTCTTTAGGTTCTCGTTGGTGTGGTGTAGGCACTTGGGCTTTCTGTAGGTCTTTGACTTGGTCAGCAAGCTGATCATGTGCTTCTAGGAGATTGGCATAGGTTTCCAATATTTGTTGTATGGTTTCTGAGGGGATGGCTTGAAATTTGGCCGGGTCGATGGGTGCCCCTGGAGTATTTTCCATGGCTGCTTCGAGGTTGTCCTGATTTTGTTGCTGTAGTCTTTTGTTTTCTTCTTGAGCAGCCGCTAAATGGCGTCGGAGTAGAGCCATGTTTCGTTGTAGTCTAGCATTACGAGCTAGCTGATCTCTAAGTTGTTCTTCTGTTGCCCTAATCTTCTCTGTATGTGTGGACTCGAGCTCCACCTGATATTGTTGGAGGGTGGTCACCTCCTGCTGTAACTCCGTATTAGACAACTCCAAGGTAGTGACACGTGCCTGGAGGTGGGATGACAATGTACAGAGCTCCTTATTGTTTTCTTCTAATAACCTGTATTCCTGTTTAAGTTGGGCAGCAGCTTCGAGCATGGTGTTGAGTGCATGACTAAATGAGGTGGGTGCAGGGGTGAGGGTGGAAGATGCATGGGGTCGGGAGATGGGAAAGGGAAAAGTGGATGCTGTGCCTACAGTGTTTGGAAATGGCAATGTAAGTGAAATGACACGTGGTGATGTTGGAATAACAGTGGTGGTGGGTGATCTTGTGGATGGTGAGATGTCCATGGGATCGGACGTGAGAGTGTGTGATTCATGAACTGTGAATACAGGAATGGTGGGTGGTGTGATAATGGTGGCAGTGAATGTGGGGGAGTGGGGTTGGGAAAGGGACTTTTTATTATAATTATCCACCTGCTGGAGTATATTTACAAGGTTCGTCCAGAATGACGGTTGTGTGACTTGGGTTGAGCATGAGGCGGTTACTAGGGAAGTGGTGGATAGGGTTTGGGTGTGGGTGAATGGAAAAGGATGGGATGAGTGCTGGTTAGTGGCAGGTGGTTGTCCAAGGGCGGGGAGATAGGAAGGGTGACCTATTATGGTTTGATCGGTGGCAGGATGACCGGTGTGAGGTTCAAAATTTAGGGTGGAAGTGATGGATGTGGGTAAAGGGAAGGATGTAAAAACAGAGGTGTGTAAAATGGTTTCATGATGGGTGGACATCGGTTGTTCAGAAAGGCTAGTGGAGAAGGGTTCTGAGGGTCGAATGGAAGGTGACGGAGGAGATGGTACCTGAGTAATTACCTCTTGTTCGTCAACAGGACTTGGGCTCGTCATGTGAACATCCTCTGAAATGGTGGTAGGCAAGGCAGTAGAGACTTCCATTTGAATCATTTTCCCTCGTCGTGGCCGTGTATCAATCCTTTGTTGATCATAGATAGGGTTTTCCTGATAGACCATTGTCCTCAATGCTTCCCCGATCCCACATGTCTCTGCCAATAGATTCAATGATTCCACAAAGTGTGAGTCGACATTCTCGGTTTGAAGCATCTGGTACTAGAGCTCTATTCGCCTCTTCTGTCATCTTATGTCTTCTCTGTACCTGCTTGATTGTCTTGTACAGCCGTTTGAGTTGTGCTGTGTAGGCAGGGGCCTCCTCTTCACTGTCTTCTGGGTCATTTCTTTGTGCACCTTCCTGAACTTGTGTGTTTGGGTCATGAGGATGTTGTGCCACTTCTTCCCCATGTACTCTACTCGTCTCGCCCCGTGGCTGTTCTCTTTGGACTGATGCACCCGGATCAACATTTTTAGGGGAATCTTCACTGTCTGATAGGGGGACCGTCTGCAGGAATCTTTCAAAATCGAAGTTTGGATCTTCTGTGAAGGTGGCCATAGATGCAAACTCTGCATCGGTAGGTAGTGGAGGGGCGGATGGAGCAGGTTGTACCACCTCCCCAACTTGAACTCCTTGAAGATGGATTGTGAACGGTGCGACCTGAGCTTCTGGTCTGGGAGAAGCTTCAGTCGTGGCCTCTTGAGGGATCATTACCTGGGAGAGCGATCCACGCATGCGTTTTGCAGGTTGGCTCCCTGACTTCCGCCCTTTGAACAACTCCAGTTGTGCATACTTTAGGGCTCTGGCAACTGGCACATCATATGCAAGACATCTGTAGATGATTCTTGTAAGCGCACAACAGCCATGTAGAGTAGGCTTCCTCACACCCCGCTTGCCTGCCTCATACACTTGGTCCAAGATCCATACAGGCAACTTAATGGGCAAGCTTCCAGTCTCTGCTAGATATAACCCATACCATATCTTCTTGTGAGGTTGGGTGAAACGGTCCTGAGCTGGGAATGCGAAGTGTTGGAGACACATCCGCAAAGGTATGGCGATGTTGGGGGTGAGGGCGCACATTTCTTTTAGCTTCTTGATTCTATTGCTTTTCATTGACTCAGGTATCAAGGGGTCGCAGTCAGAAGGTACATGCGTGCCATACATCTGAAGTGCTTCCCTGATTAAAGTAACATTCACTTCAAACTTCCTCATTTCCTCCAGATTTGACAAGGAGGGCACCCAGAATGTGCCTGAATGATCCTTATCCCCTGTCGGCTTCAGCGTGGCAATTAGGTAGTAGCACTTGAGGAAATCTGGTTTAGGCAGAGCTGCACTGAAATAAGTTTGTAATCCTACTTTTTGCCAGATATCTTGAAGTGGAGCTGCATTTTGCAATGCTTCGAATTCTCGTGAGAAGAACTGGAAGGTCCACCACACTCCTCCACATTCCATCTTGGATTCCCAGATGTGATCCGCGTCTCCCAAATCTCCTAGCATCTCATTGAACCAGTGAGAATGCCCCTTTACTCTTTCGGTTAGGCCATTTGGTGGATCTGGAATAGGAATCCTCCGCACATTCACTAACTCCTCAGGCCGAGCTGTTGGTGGGGCCTCCACCGGCATGGCATCCCAATTGATTGGAGCACCAGATCCTGCCTAAGAGCTTGTGCCTGCCGCTGTTGCCATGAGAGTAGGTTGCTTATCTGCTGGAAGACGAAAGGCACATTAGTATTGCATAGGAAACAAGATGTAATGGTGTTCCCTTCACAATACTAACATGACAATCCCGGAGGTCAGTGGTTAGTGGTGAAGTGTTTGTGATAGGTGTGAGTGGTGATTAAAGGTCAGTGTCATCCTAGATGCATACTTTGGTTATGCAATGGGCTCGGAATGCTCCTGTGTTAGTGTGGACGGATTTACAGGATAGGGTCAGGGGGTTTAGTACACAGTTTAATTCTCCACACTTTGATAGAGGAGTCGTAGCTCTTAGAGCTAAAGACAGGTGAAGATTTCTGTATGAGAGTGTGATGTATTTGGGACCTTTTGGGTACCCATTTCCAGACATTCCTAGGGTTGATGGGAGTGGGGACAGTGAGAAGTGTAGGTATCCTTTCATTTTCTGAGTTGTTGGCCAAGAGTGCTTGTGAAAGTTGCTTCATCCTAGTGCCTGAAGGTGAAGTAATTTGGGCTCGTAAGCAGGCCTTGGGCACCCATATGTGTCTAGCATTAGGGGTAGCCTTCATTGACCGCTTAGGGACCCAAATAGAAATGGTATGCCTAGGGGTTATCCTAGGGGGCTTCTTCACTTTGTTCCTTGATGGTGAGGCTCGTTTCTTGTCTCCTGGAGAGTCTGCTATTAGAGTTGTGGGTTTTCCATCCTTGCGTATCCAGATCTGCTTCGCGCCCCGAGGTGCTCTGTGTTGCACGGGTTGGCGCTCCTGCCTCTTGATCAGCAGCCTCCTTCGTGTAGAGTGATGTTCGGTCTGCTCGTTTAGAATCTTCTTTGGATCAGTTAGGAACTCCTTATTGGCTCCTGAACCTTCAGTAAGATTGACATTCCTTTGCACCATAGAAGTTTGGACAAGCACAACATTGTTATCTTCATGTGGATTCCTGGAGGGACCAGGAGTTGGTGCCTGTTCTATTGGTTTGAGTGCTTGATTTTCTAATTCAATCGTGAGACGGCTTTGGCCTACCCAAGCCTGAAGAAGTTCACTTCTTAGGTTGAGGTTGACTGCGTGATCATAGATCCACTCTTGGCCTAAGACAAGAGGTTCGGTCAGATCCTCGTTTTCACACACTAGCACTTTTGCTGGCATGAGGACCTCTTGTATGTAGAGGGGAAGATCCACCTCTCCCATACAAGGGGTTTCAACACCTCCTAATCCTATCAGATATGCTTCTAGGGGTTTTACCTCCAATTGCAGCTGCTAGCAATAAGAAAGCCGAACTGCACTTGTGGCTGCTCCTGAATCAATTAAAGCTCTCATGCTTGTTGTGCTGTCTCTTTGTCCTATTTCTAGGGTCACAAAAGGTCGTCGGTCCACTATCTTATGGGTACGTTCACCTGAAGCCTCACACATGGCCATGTGATAGCCTGGAGACTCTTGAGTGTCAGTCATAGGCTGATCCCTCCCTTGTCTCCTCAACTTCATTCGTCTGATACGCTCTAAGGCCTCTGCCTGTGCTTCTTCTCGAATTCGTTTTTCTTCCTCTTTACGTTGCTTAGCAGTATTGAGTCGATTTAGCATTTCCTCCGTGAGGGGTTCCTGATACAGCTTGACTCTGCATCTGCTAATATAGTTTGGGAGAACATCCCCCTCTAAAGTGGCTAGTTGTACTGCTCCACTCGTGGAGATCCTATTGATGATCATAGGTCCGTAGCCTCTCTTTTCTAGCTTTCTTGCGTGTTGTTTCAATGTGTAGACTAAAACTAGATCTCCTGCTTTCAAGCCCTTATCCTTCACATGGGCATCAAAGTATGCCTTTTGTCGTTTCTTTGCAGCATAGATGCCTGCTGCTGCTCGTAGCCTCATCTCACCTAAACGTTCTACATCAAAGATCCTAGAGGACAACTCATGTCCATTCCACTCATGCTCTTGTGCTACTCGTAAAGCTGGAATTAGGAAATCTAATGGTAGCACCGCATTCTGTCCGAAGACCATCTGAAATGGGGTGGCATTGAGTACCGTTTCGTAGGCAACTCGGTATGCCCAAACAACATGATGAAGTTGTTTGTCCCAATCAGAGCGTTTATTCTTTACAAGTTTCGTCAATACGTTACATAGGATCTTATTCGTGCTCTCGGCTTGTCCGTTAGCTTGTGGGTGATAGGGGGCAGACTTCTTATGGATCACCATGAATTCTTGAAGGAGATTTTCAATGACCTCATTCAGGAAGTGCGTGCCTCTATCACTAACTAGCTCTATTTGTAACCCATATCTAGTGAACACATTTTCGAATAAGAACTTAGCCGTCGTTTGAGCATCATTCTTCGTCGTGGCTTTTACTTCCACCCACTTTGTAAGGTAATCTGTGGCTACAATAATATATTCTGCATGGGAGTTTCTAGCTGGGGGGTTGATGGGACCTACAAAGTCTATACCCATTTTGAAAATGCACGTCCTCCCATCATTGGCCTTAAAGGCATTTCATATTTTCTTATCGGATATTGGGCACGTTGGCATGTGTCGCAACTCTTCACATAAGTATGTGCATCCATATGAAGAGTGGGCCACCAAAGTCCTGAGAATAGAATGGTCTTAATTACTCTGTCAAGCCCAAAGTGTCCACCTGCAGCACCGCTGTGTGCAGTTTCTAAGACTTTCAAATAGTCTGATTCATGAACGCACAGTCTTAGGTAACCATCCTTGCCTCTTCGATATAGGTTGTCTCCTACTAAGGCATAGTCTTGAGCCTCTTGCTCCATGCTCCGTTTTCTTGCAAGACTAGCCTGATTGGGTAATGTTCCCGATCTCATGAACTCGACCAATGGAGCACTCCAATCTGGGATTAATGACACGTGATAAAGAGTGGCATGTTCCACTGGGGGTCTCTTCTGGCACACTGGACAATTGTGAATCCACTCTTGTATTTCTTTGTCCATGCTAGGCCAATACACTCCTAAACGTTTTAGATTCTGCAATGTTCGTTGTTTAGGGTAGTGATTTCCTAGCAGTCCCTCATGGGCTTGTTGCAACCAACTAGCATGTTCATCATCCTCGACACAACAAGCTAATACGCCCTCGGTATCTTGCTTGTACATACTTCCGGCCAATATTTGATACTTTAGTGATTTTACGATTTCCTCCTTGCTTGTTTTAACATTTTTATTTGCAGGCCCGAAAGTTAGGACTGGTACCAACTTATTTGCCCATTTAGGAACAACTTCTAAATTGAACAAATAAGCATCGGGCAATTCATCAGACACTCCTTGCGGTGGCTCTCCTGAAGTGATGCGAGAAAGATGGTCTACCCTAAGATGGGTTCTACCTTTCCTGACAACAACTTCAAAGTCGTATTCCATTAGTAAGAGGAACCATCTTACTAAGCGGCCTGTATTGCAAGGTTTATTGACCAAATATAGTAAAGCTTGATGATCAGTGAAAAACTTGAACTTATTGGCCAATAAATAGTGTCTAAACTTCTTCACAGCATATACCATGCCTAAGCCTTCTCTTTCCGTTGTGGTATAATTTCGTTCAGCTGCATTTAATTGCCTACTAGCATATGCTATCGGCAAATCCAGGTTTCCCTCACCTGTGGGTTGTGCTAGTACACATCCTATTGCATGATTGGAGGCATCTACATGGACATGAAAGGGTTTGCTCCAATCCGGAGTAGTCAATATTCGTGCTGTGCACAAACGTCTTTTCAGCTCGTTGAAAGAATTCTCGCATTCCTCGTTCCACTCAAAATTTGTTAACAACCCATAAAGAGGTTTAGCGATGATGGCATACATGTGGATAAACCTACGGTAATATCCACAATGGCCCATAAAGGCTTGTACCTCTTTAACATTCCTTGGTCTTGGCAACTCTGCTATTGCTCTTACTTTGTCTTCATCTGTTGAAATTCCATTCTTAGAAACAATGTGACCTAAGATCTTACCTTGTCGTACCATGAACACACACTTCTCTGGGTTCAGACACACTCGATAATCTCTACACTTGTTGAAGATTTGTCTGAGCTCAGGGATGTGGTAACTTCTTTCTTGGGAATGAGCGCATAAATCATCCACATATACTTCTAAGCTCTTTCGCAAGAACTCTTTGAAGACATGACACATGAGTCTTTGGAATGTTGCAGGTGCATTGGTGAGCCCAAATGGCATCACACGAAATGCAAAGATTCCCCATTCTGTGGCAAAGGCCGTTTTGTGTTGATCTTCGGGGGCAATGGCTACTTGGTTGTAACCTGAAAATCCATCAAGGAAGCTGTAAACTTCCTTGCCTGCAACACGCTCCAATAGATGTTCGGTGATTGGAAGTGGATAACTATCTCTGATCGTAGCGGCATTAACTTTTTTAAGGTTAATGCACACTCGCAATTTCCCATTCTTCTTGGGCACCACTACAATGGGGGACACCCATTCAGTGTGCTCAATCTCATAGATGAATCCAGCTTCAATCAGCCTGTCAATTTCCTCTTTTATTTTGGCTGCATAATTGTTATTATATGTGTAGGGCTTTTGTTTGGTGGGCTTGGCATCAGCGGTCATCGGAATCGTATGAGAGCAAATCTCTGGATCTACTCCTTTCAAGTCTCTATAGTGCCATGCGAACACATCCCTATATTCCCTTAATAGAGCTACAAGCTCTAATTCTTCTTTTGCACTTAGGTCGTCTCCTATGTACGTACATCGCTCTTCGTTCCCTTCAATGGTCACTACAATTTTTTTGGTCTTTTCTTTATTGTCATATGCTTCTCCTATAATGGCCTCTCTCTTAGGCATTCGTACCAAAATTTTTCGGTCTTCCACTTCATATTTCTTGAAATTTTCTGGTACTTCAAACAATGATTCTTCCTCTTCTTGTTTCACTGCTTTTCTTTTCTTTTTCTTTTGACCTCCTTCACTTCCTTTCTTTGAATTTATCGTTTTAATACTCGCAAGGGGTTCTTCTTCTTTTTGGGTTAACACTCCTATGTCTTCTAAGTAGTGTTCCTCTGAGTCAAAGTAAGTATCCATCACAATGGATTCTAGATCATCGTCATTCTCTTCTTCTTCTATGAACTCACTAGGATCACACTCTTCCAACAAGGGCTGACACATGAACACTGAAATATCATAACCCTCCTCATCACAATGGGGTGTCCATTGTTCTTCATTGACTGCAATGTCCATGGTAGCTAAGATTTCTGCCCAACCATGAGGCTCAAATTCCTCATCTGGAAATATCATCGGTGTATAGGCTGGGTCTTTTATTGGTCTATCTCCTGGGGGAGTTCCTTCTTCTCTCGCTTTTAGGCGCTTTTCCTCTTCCTCTACGACCTTGCACATCCACAAGTGAGTATCTTCATGCAGCCATGATGGTTCAGGTGAACTTCCAGAATGAACGGAGATAGAATCTTCTTTCGCTTTGTGGATAGGATTCCACTGTAGGGGTGGTACATCTCTGAAGGTGTAATCCTTCAAATTGACCTTGGTGGTGACCCCTAAGTGATGTAAGTACAAGGAGTTGGTTCCCCAATCCTGTACTATTTGCAATTGTCGTAGGAAGGGTCTTCCTAGGATCATCTCGTAGACATTATTTTTCTCAAAGTCACATATAGCAAATGTATGTTCAAACTCTACACCACGAGTGGTTAGAGTTATCCCTTCAAGCAATCCGAGAGGTCTTTCAAAATGACCATCTGCCATTTGAAGTTTCATTCTTGTTGGTCTTAAGGTGGGTTTGCCCCATCGCTTCCACAAGGAGGTGGTCGCAATAGCAACACCAGCACCCGAATCTACAATTGCTTTGGTTGTGTAACCTTGATAGGTGATCGGAAGATAAGTGTTACCTTCTTCACCTTCGCTCATGTCTCCTATCTTGTCGAGAGGTATCTCTGGTACTTTCTGCTTAGGGCCTACTTTTGGCATATTGGAATCAAGTTCTGGAACCTGATCCTTCATATGATTCCAGAGCTCCGGTTTGGCTTTGAGCAGCTCTTCCACAGTGAGATGACATTGAACCTTAGTGTTCTTCACAACATCAGTGTTTCTTGGAATCACTGAGTCTTCATTTCTTACCAATATTGTGGGAGCTCTGATCTGGAGAGATTCAGATTCCCATGGGCCTGTGAAATGAGGCAACTCTTGTAAAGAATTAGATTCAAAATCTAATCTCTCATCCTCTTGTTGCTCTGTTTGATCTCCATAGATAGACGGAATGTCTTGGGGAAATTGATCATGAAGATCATCAATCTCAGGAATAGGAGGGGAATCACCCTTCTCCTTGGCCCATTTCTCTTCTTGTATTTCCCGCAAGAACTCTTGAGAGTACTGTTGAATTGAAGGAGGTATTCCAACATCCGTGGAATTAGGAACATAAGCTCCCATTGATGGTGAGCTTCCTCTTTCAACAACTGGTTGAGCCTGTGGAGGTAAAGAAACTTGTGATTTGTTTACCAACTACTCTAATCTTTCTAGTAAGCCTTGGAAATGCAAATCCGGCTTGACAGAGTCTGTCTGATTGAACTTTTGACTAGTCTCAAGTATAGCTTGAGCTTGTTCTACCATTTTCATGCACATTTTCATCCGTTCAATCTCTAAATCAGCTCTAGGGTAACTCTTGTCTAGGTTTGCAGCTGTTGGCCCTTCTTGAAGTCGAGCCTGGTAGGCCTTGAACATCATGTCCAAGCCTTCAGGAGTGGGATCCGCTAATACTGATCCTACTCGGGGTGGTGGGTGGGTTACGTGGGGTGTATTAGAGGGTGGAGGAATGGAGGGTGATGGGGATGGTAGCGGTGGGAATGTGTGAGAGTGCGGTTGAGATGTGATCTCTATGATTTTTGCCTTGGTTTCTCTCAAGCTTTCTTCAAGTTCGTTTATCTTTTTTGCCCATTGCCTCTTCATTCTTTCACGACTATCCTTCCAGGCTCTAGTCCTCTTTTTGGTTATGCTCTCTGTTTCACTCACCTCGGGGCTCTTTTCCTGACCAACACCTTGGTGTTGTTGAAGTGCCTGGGCTCTTGTGATCACCTGCACAGGTGCAGTGGAAGTCACACTCCCTGTGGAGTCTACAACTAACCCAATGACATTGATAGGAGTCATTTTAGGCATGTTATTAGGGTTCTTTGGGCAATCTCGTAGGAGATGTTCTTTCCCGCAGTCTTGACAGAAACCCTGAATGGTTACTGGTTGAGGTTGTGTCGGGGCAGGCAGTGGACAATCACGTATAAGGTGATTTCCCTGACATCTGAAACATGGTCCACTAGGAAATGGGGGTCGTACCTGCCTAGGTTGAGGTCTAGAGTTGGGGTTTGTGTACATGACATTAGCATACTCAGGTTCCCCACTATTTTCACTTGGGTCCTCATAATAGTATGACTCGTTATGCTCGGGTGACTGCATGTAGTAAGCCTGTGGGCTATCAATATGTGTGGAGTCAAAACTATGGTCACTTGGATCACTGTCTGATAGCAATGGGGTGAATGGGACTATGGCTCTATTCGGATTTTCTTCAGCAGACGCATATTTCACTGGTATTGCATTGGTGGGAGCAGGGGGTTGCTGTACTAGGACTGGTTGAGGTCTCTGTTGCCCTTGATACGGTGGCTGATAAGTTTGTTGTGGTCTGTTGTATTGTTGTGGTGGGTACTGATTCTGGTATCTACCCTGTTGTGGATATGGCTGAGGGTAATTTTGCCTAACAGTTTGTTTGTTATATGGGCAGTCTTGTGCAGTGTGGTTGGTGTACCTGCGCTCTATGGTGCAGTACTGGCTATTAGGATTCGCCTGGGGTTGGGCCATAATGGGACATACACTTGGCATATGGTTACCGCCACAATTGTAACACCACTTAACTGGGGCAAATCTCGGAATTTGTTTGCTAGAGACACCTAGTTTTCGGGCTACCTTCTCTGCAAGTTCCTCGATGGATGTGGATTGACCAGATGTCAGGTTACTAGAGCTATCAGAATCCTTATAAATTTTTGATAGTTCTAATTCCTCACCTAGATTGTCCTCAATGTCTATGCACATGCACACGCACTCTTCTATCGTTCTGGGGTCCTTCAGGTACACATATGACCTGAGCTTAGTGCTCAACAATCCATCTAGGAACAAGGCCACTTGTTTGGCTGGTGTGGGTAACTCCGGCATCGGGCATCTCTCCAGGTACTGTCTAAATCTTCTTCCAGCTAGTCTGACCGTCTCTTGAGGTGTTTGTTTGAAGCTATGAATTAGTGAGGAGGTGTTATGCCTGATTCCACTCTTAGAAAACTCAACAATAAATGCCTCTAAGAGCTGGTCTATGTTTCTGAAATGCCTCTCATTTAGTGGTTGAAACCACGTAAGGGCAGTGTTCCTAAGGGTTAGACCAAAAGCATTATATTGTGTGAATAGGTCCTCTACCTGTTCAGCTTTCAATACCTGCCGAAATTCTACCACATGGTCATAAGGGTCTCCCGTGCCATCGAAATAATTCTTCATGGACTTCACCAGTTGAGTTGGTCGCAGGGTCCTAGTGTGTTCTCTCGGCCTTGGCAAAGGAAAATCATCAATATTCCTTTGATTCCATGGGGTTCTATGTCTCTCAGGTTCCACTCTATTCCTTTCTGTTCCCGTTCTTTCTCTTCACAGGGAGTCTGCAAAACTTACCTCAGGTTTGTTTCTACTTCTATCTGTTTGAGCCCCATGAGCTTGGGAGGTCCCAGCTCCTTGGTGACCAAAGGACACATTAGACCTTGGTTGGGGAAAAACAAATTCACCCTTCCATGTGTAGGCATGCCTGCCATGCTCAGTGACCACGAAGATTCTTTCTGATGCATTGTCTAGGTAGGTTACTTGGCCTGGGCTATCAGGGTCTTTAAACTCATAGATTGGGAGGGCACTCACTTCCTGGGGTTGAGCAGATTTGTATCTCCAAAAAGCCTCATCGGTTTCTCGGTTTAAAAGCAGATCTATGCTTTTATTATCTTGTGGAATCCACTCTGGAGTCATAATTCTGGTCAAGACAGATTTACCACGGGGAGTTCTTGGCTCTCTCTCTAAGTTCCCTTGCTCTATATCGCCCATGTCGGTCTCCGCAATCACATTTCCAAACTCATCAGTTCTATCAGGAAGAGTGGTGACTACATATATAGTCCCCTCTTTATCTAGGTATGCTCCATTCTCAAACTTGACTACCGGGTGGTCTAATCCATGGGGTTGATCGGGGTTCTTAATCTGGACCACCGATCTTCTCAGTCCGTCTTCGTAGATGCGAGCACCTAGACGATTCGTCCTGATGTATTCCAGCTGAGTCTTGTATGGTCCTTCTGGCTTTTCTAGATAAGCCAACCCTGAACTACCTACTGGTCTCTCCATGTGATAGGACATCTCAGAATCACTTGTTTCTGATCTGGGAGTGTATGGGTAATCACTCAACTGTTGGGCCCAAGACCTGGCAGTGTGATTGACACTAGCTTCAGAAGATCTGAGGCTTTGTCTGTCTCGGCCTAAGTGTCTGCTTGATCTAAGGTTCATATGCCTGATTTATTTACCCCCTTGGACCCAAGCACACTCTCGTTGCAAGTTAATTTGCACCAATCACTTTGTTCTTTTGAGTTGAATATTATGTTTATGGTCTTGTCTGAAATCGCGTCGTCAGGAGTACTTAAGTGAATTTCCGCACTTGATAAGTGATCGATTCCCGTTTACCTTTTGTCCCTTAGGGTTTTCGCACTTAAGACCTATTTACTTCTTGCACTTGGTTGATTAATACTCTTGGACTTGATTCGTGCCTAACGTTGCCTTAATTAATTACCACACCTAAGTCGTACTTAGCCTAGGCTAGGAATTGACAAAGGAGGGTTGAGAGATCTTCCAACCTCAATTAGCTGGTTGACCAGACTGCTACACAAGCCCAGGAAGCCTTCTCCCAAGCTTGGTACTCACCCTTGCTAGCTTGCTTTGGATTGCCTTGAGTGTACAAAAAGTTCCTGCAAAAGCTCACCAGTTAGTATAGCTCTATTACCACAAGTAATTGGAAGACACACATCAATATTTTCAGTCCCCCTGGAGTAACTCACTGCACCCCCTGAATCTGAGGACCACTTAGTTCCACCTAAAGGTCAACTTAAACATGCATGTTCTAAAACTCCACGTATGATTCTTACAAAAACCAGTCGAGGTCCACGTAGGATTCTCAACGAGCTTTCCAACGAGACCAAAATCTCATCAATCAGAGTTCGTATGGTCAAGTTATGACCATTCAGGCACTAAAGGGTCAAAACAGGCTCTCAGGGTTCAGGAGATCCCTCTCTGGTTTCTAGGCCTTTTGCCCACTTCCAAGGTTCTAAAGTTATACCAAGGTGCCTAAAATTAAGCTCAACTACCCTTCCAATCACTCAAAAAATAACCCTAAATTTTCATGCGTTAAAGGCCGTGTATCGCGATAGGTCGGGTCGAGGTGTCGCGATAGGTCGAGGTGTCGCGATAGGTGGTGAAGTGTCGCAATAGCTCGTGAGGTGTCGCGATAGGTCGAAGTGTCGCGATAGCTCGTGAGGTGTTGCGATAGGTCGAAGTGTCGCGATAGCTCGTGAGGTGTCGCAATAGCTCGTGAGGTGTCGCGATAGGTCAAAGTGTCGCGATAGCTCGTGAGGTGTTGCGATAGCTCGTGAGGTGCCGCGATAGCTCGTGAGGTGTCGCGATAGCTCGTGAGGTGTCGCGATAGCTCGTGAGGTGTCACGATAGGTCGTGAGGTGTCGCGATAGCTCGTGAGGTGTCGCGATAGCTCGGGATATGGTGAATTTTTCTGTTCTGTCTAGTGATCCTGGGAGCTCTAGGCCTGCGCAGTGTCGTGGTGCACTCAGAATCGTGATTGGGTGAAATTTTCGGAGTGTCGCGATAGCTCGAGCTCAACGCCTCGGGGACTGTGCAGACAGATTCTGTACCTGCTGAGCTTGCTGGAGATGCTGATGGAGCTGCCACCTGCAAGAAACATGCAAAAAACACACAAAACAAGAACACACACGCTCGCTCTCTCTCAAACTCGCACACAACAAATGAGGGAATGATAAGGAAGAGGGAATATGTAGTGGAGAAGGAGGTGGAGGTGGAGATGGAGAAGGAGGTGAAGATGGAGATGGAGATGGAGAAAAATCAGAAATTTACCAACTACTTACCATTCCAACGCGTCCTCTCTACGTCTTACCATCACACGCTCGTCCTCAAAGCTCGATCCCCGGCAACGGCGCCAAAATTTGGTGTAGCTCAGTGATGAGTAGCACCTCCTTTAATGTCAATCCGGGAAGACGTGAGGATGGTATGAAGACCACGAGCAAGTGGAAGCACAAGTGCGTGAGTGAGAAGCACACAAGCATGCACACACATACACGCACACGCGCACACACGGCAAGAACAAAGAGAGTAAGACAATGGAATCACTTCTATTGCAACAAAGTTCTCATACAAGCTCAAAACTACAAGAAGCTCCCCCAAAAATGAGCTCTCTAGCTCTATTTATAGTTTTTGACTAGCTTTGGCCCTGTCCAGACCTAGTGTCCGGCCTAGTTAAAAATTAGGTTCCAGGGCTTATTTGAGGGCTCAAACGAGATCTAAAAAATATGAAAATTGGTAGGCAACTACTTCTAAGGCTCCTCAAGCTCGAGGACTCCTCGGCTTGTACAAAATGGAGCTACAAAAAGGTGAAAATGGTATTTACAGGGGTTTTTAGTGATGAGAATCACTTTTAAATGGTGTAAGGGTTGTGAAAAAAATAAAGGGTTGCCTTAGTGCTAGATCTGCTTGTATGCTCGTACTTGCCTCTTCTCATAGACTGCCAACAGGTAGTCATAAACTACAATCTTCCGCCATATCTTAGCATTAAAAAGGAACATTTAATGCTTTCACTTTTAATCCCAGGCAAAAGACAAGTTAAAGATATGAATGTATATCTTGCTCCTCTCATTGAAGATCTTCAAGAGCTATGGAGAGGTATTAATGTCATTGATGTATCGAAAAGCATCAATGAAAGACATATTACGGTTCGTGGTATTGTGGCTTGGACTATTCACGATTTTCCTGGATATGGCGTTTGTTCAGGTATTGATGTAATTTTTTTATTTAATATGCATGTAAATAAATGCGATTTATGGGAATACTAAAAGGTTATGTGCGACAAAGAGCAAAACCAGAAGGATCCATGGCAAAGGGTTGGATGCTTGAAGAGTGCATGTATTACGTTACTGAGTACCTTGAAAGAGTTCATGAAGAAGCTCCACGTGCATGGACCAACGAGTCTTCTTCAAAAATAACAGATGAGGTATTATCAGGTAAGGGGGTTCCATTCTTATTTACATTTCAAGAAAAAAATGATGTTTCTACTTTTGTAGCATATAATAGCGAATGCATGCAAGCATTCCTTAGCAAGTACGAGAAACTTCAAAGTCTCCGAAGTAAAAGGCAAAAAAAACAAAAGATCTAGACGTAATCTCGATAATAATGAGATTATAGATATACCTTCTTTCACGGATTGGCTATATGGTCGTTTGCAACGCGCCAAGGCAAATAATGAAGAAATCTCAGATGAGCAAAGAGAGTTAATGATAGGTTGTGAACGAAATGTAATTTTATTAAAATAATATTTTATTTTTTTCATATATGTATGTTAGTTTCTATTTACTAATTGAATTTATTTTGCAGTGCAGGCTCGAATGTTCACTAATATGTGGGCTTTTGGACATCATATTAGAATCAAAGCCATTGATCCTTTACGTAAAACAGAGGATTCTAGTATTGTTGCTTCTTTCAAGCAACTATCACATGCTAGCTCAAAAGACACGAACCTTATAGATAGCGAACTTGGTTACGTAGGAACTATTGTTGGTATCTACAAAATTTCATTTCGTACATTCAAACAGGTAGAAAAAAGTATATATATATTTTTTTAGAGTTAGTTATTTTTTTAAGCACCTAAAAATGGGTTTTTGTTGTTATATATTTTGATAGGTCATTTTGAAGGTTGACTGGTTTCGAGCGGAGTATAAGGGTAGTAATTCTACATTAAGAAAGGAATTATCTGGGTTTTGGGCAATTGATTCTTCCAAGGTAATGCGATCTACGAAAGAACCATATATTCTTCTTAGGCATATTGAACAAGCATTTTTTTATAAAAACCCAGATGCTCATCCTTGGTGGCAAGTCATTCATGTGCAACCTAGAGGTAGGTCATTGTTTGAACAGTTTATTGTTAAGAGAGATCGAAGAAAGTCCTCTTGATGATTCAACATCAGATACTGATACATCAACATCTGAAATAGAAGTTAGAATCATTATACGTGATAATGATACTAATCTTTTTGATGAAGAGGATAATTCTCTACATGCTGATTCTACTGATGAGGAAGAGGAATTACCAGAAATAGATATTAATCCATCAATAGATGATGTGATTCATGAGAACATAGATTTAACAATAGAAAAAATAAATGAAATCAATAAGGATAATGAAGATGAGACTATATTGATGTCTTACCAAAATGATGGCAATAATGAAAACATATGAGCAGATTAGATAGTAAATTCTACTCTAGTTATCGATCAATAACTTGAAGCTTCTGAATGGATATCAGATAATAGGTTTTTTTTTATTAACTTGAATAACGATGAATCCTATTAGAGAGATGAAATCATGTTCTTCTAAGTTAGAACATGAAGCTCGGGAGTATGCCTAGTTATTTTATATATAGCTTTATCTTCGAGGAGCAAATTTTTATCATGTATGTATGCATATGTGTGTGTATTCATGTGTATTATATGTATACATATGTTAGTATGCATATACATGTATTTTATGTATATGTATGTGTTTGCATGTGTGTGATATATGTATACATGTGTTAAATATGCATATGTGTATATATGCATATGCATTTATGTAAAATATTCATGTATTCATGTAATATATGCAAGTGTTTAGGATTTATTTATTTATTTATGCATATGCATGTGTTGTGTATGAATGTGTATCTATATGTGCATATGCATGTGTTTTGTGTGTATATATGCATGTAAATATGAATATATGAGTCTATGTGTGTGTACATATGATTATGCATGTGTATGTGTATGTGAGTATGTGTACGTGTATGTGAGTATGTGCATGTGTCTATGCGTATTCATTATATGTGTGTAACATTGCATGTGTATGTGTGTGTAAAAATGTGCATGTATGTGTGTGTATGTATAAATGTGCATGTATATGTATATGTGTGTAAATGTGCATGTATGATGTATATGTGTGTGTATGCGTGTATTTATACCTCTAGTCTCTCTCTCTCATATACATACATACATGCATAAACACACATACTCATATCCACATATATATATACATAAAAGCAGTGCATACCGTGCATTGTCGCGACGATGAGCCATAAGTGTCCGCATCTCTTTTAAACACCACTTAAGCGACCATCCTGTCCCAAACTCTGTCTCAAGTGAACTAAGTACGTATTTTTTATCCCTCTCATCATGCTCACTACAAAAATAAAAAACATAATGTAAATAAAACATAAGATATATATTTCAATTTTTATGTAAAACTTTTACTTACTTCCACGGTAAGTGGATAAAGTGCAGGTAAGAGTCGCATAGTGCCCGCATTCTTCTCTTGAACTCCAATCCATTCCCTATGTACACAATGTTCCCCTCTGGCTCTATGTCGCACTCTAGTCCTAACGTGCCTATGCATGTCCTCATAGGCAACTCTGCTCTACTATCACGTGTTGGAGGTGGTATAGGTGTCTTGAAAATAGATAGATAGAAATAAATAAAAATATGTGTTATAATATGATTAAAAAAGTTTATGAATACAAAACATACCTATGAGCAGCTAGCTCTCTTCCTGCATGTGGAGCCGCAGAAGACTCCTCGTCTGATCACTCGGTAAGCATTTGGATCGTATAATCCAGCTCCTCATCAGACATCTCTGAGTAATCACGCATTATGGCCCCTAGAGTATCAGACGGAACTCTTGCTCTCATAAGACTTTTTATGAGAGTGAGTTTCGCCTTTCTCTCTCTATTGGGATCCATAATACCTAACATATAAAACAAAATGGTTAGAAATCAATATATATATATATATATATATGTGTGTACATATGTAAGTGTGTATGCATTAAGTATGTGTATGTATGCATGTGTGTGTGTATGTATGTGCGTGTATATGTGTGTATGTGTGTATGTGTGTATGCATGTGTATGTGTGTGTATGCATCATTATGTGTATATGTGTCTATGTGTGTATGTCTGTGTATATATGTGTGTGTATGTATGTGTATATGTGTGTGTGTATGTATGCATGTATGTATGTATGCATATGCATATGCATTATGTATGTATATATATGCATGTATGTGTATGTGTGAGTATGTCTCTCTATGTGTGTGTATGCATATATGTGTGTATGTATGCATATATGTGTGTATGTGTGTGTGTATATGTGTTTGTATGTGTGTATGCATGTGTATGTGTGTGTATGCATCATTATGCGTGTAAGTGTCTATGTGTGTTTGTGTGTGTGTATATGTGTGTGTGTGTGTCTATGTGTATGTGTGTGTGTCTATGAGTGTGTATGTGTTTATGTGTATGTATGTATCTATGTGTGTGTATGTGTCTATGTGTGTATGTGTATGCATGTATGTATGCATATGTGTGTGTATGCATGTGTATGTGTGTGTATGCATCATTATGTGTGTATGTGTCTATGTGTGTATGTGTGTATGTATATGTGTGTGTTTTCTATGTGTATGTGTGTGTGTCTATGAGTGTGTATGTGTTTATGTATATGTATGTATCTATGTGTGTGTATGTGTCTATGTGTGTGTATGTGTCTATGTGTGTATGTGTATGCATGTATGTATGCATATGTGTGTGTATGCATATGTATGTGTGTGTATGCATCATTATGTGTGTCTATGTATGCATGTGTATGTGTGTATGCATCATTATGTGTGTATGTGTCTATGTGTGTATGTGTGTGTATATGTGTGTGTGTGTATATATGTGTATGTGTGTGTGTGTCTATGAGTGTGTATGTGTTTATGTGTATGTATGTATCTATGTGTGTGTATGTGTCTATGTGTGTATGTGTATGCATGTATGTATGCATATGTGTGTGTGTGCATATGTATGTGTGTGTATGCATCATTATGTGTGTCTATGTATGCATGTGTATGTGTGTATGCATCATTACGTGTGTATGTGTGTATGTGTGTATGTGTGTGTGTGTGTCTATGTGTATGTGTGTGTGTCTATGAGTGTGTATGTGTTTATGTGTATGTATGTATCTATGTGTGTGTATGTGTCTAGAGTGTATGTGTATGCATGTATGTATGCATATGTGTGTGTATGCACATGTATGTGTGTGTATGCATCATTATGTGTGTCTATGTATGCATGTATATGTGTGTATGCATCATTACATGTGTATGTGTGTATGTGTGTATGTGTGTGTGTATGTGTGTGTGTCTATGTGTATGTGTGTGTGTCTATGAGTGTGTATGTGTTTATGTGTATGTATGTATCTATGTGTGTGTATGTGTATGCATGTATGTATGCATATGTGTGTGTATGCATCATTATGTGTGTATGTGTCTATGTGTGTATGTGTGCATGTATGCATTATGTATGTGTATGTAAGCATGCGCATTATGTATGCATATAAGTATGTATGTATGCATATGCATATGCATTATGTATGCATATGTGTGTATGTGTGTGTATGCATTATGTATGTGTATGTAAGCATGTGCATTATGTATGCATGTAAGTATGTATGTATGCATATGCATATGCAATATGTATGCATGTATGTGTATGTGTGTGTATGTCTCTCTATGTGTGTGTATGCATATATGTGTGTGAATGTGTGTGTACATGTGTCTGTATGTGTGTATGCATGTGTATGTGTGTGTATGCATCATTATGTGTGTATGTGTGTGTATATGTGTGTTTATGTGTGTGTGTGTGTGTCTATGTGTATGTGTGTGTATCTATGAGTATGTATGTGTTTATGTGTGTATGTGTCTATGTGTGTATGTGTCTGTGTGTGTGTATGTATCTATGCATGTGCATTATGTATGCATGTAAGTACGTATGTACATTGTATGCATATGCATATGCATTATGTATGCATGTATGTGTTTATGTGTGTTTGTCTCTCTATGTGTGTGTATGCATATATATGTGTGTATGTGTGTATGTGTGTGTATATGTGTCTGTATGTGTGTATGCATGTGTATGTGTGTGTATGCATGTGTATGTGTCTATGTGTCTATGTGTGCATGTGTGTGTATATGTGTGTGTATATGTGTGTGTATGTGTGTGTGTCTATAGTTCATGCAATTCAATAATATTTTAGTATGGGTCACTTTAAAAATCATTAGCGGCCTGTTTCCCTGCATTACCATATCATGCCTAAAAGATCTTTTACGCATGCCTTGATAATCATTAAAACTAATGCGCACCTCAAGAATATCAAACTCATATTTAAATTCATTAACACTCCCTTTTCTGGTGCACGACCTTCCCGCCACAACGTTCCGACTAACCTTACTTTGCAAGATAATATCGGGCTGAGCACTATCTTTCTGTTCATGTTCCCCCTGATACACATGTTCGTCATCTCTCTGACCACTTGCAACCCTTCTTGTACTTGTCTTCAGAACTTCGGTTGTGGAATAACCCTTAGCACAATGTTATACTGCAGCTTTGGACATAGACCCCATTGTAATCGTAAGAAAGTACTTAATGTAATTTTGGACCAACAAGAATCAAGAAAAAATTTCACCACGGATGAAAATGCAGAGAAATAAGCCTTCTTACTACGATGATCACAAACGTTGTTAATTTGATTTTCAGGATGATGGATCACTTGCACCACATTAGAAGACAACCAATCCAAATGTGGCGGCTTCCCCTGAAATAGTTTCAGCCTAAATCCATTGATTGATTTATCCATCCTTGTGCCAAACACATCTGCCACTCAAAAAGTTCCTTGTCCTAAATCCTGCACAATCTGATATGGGCCTTTGTATCTCAATGTAAGCTTTCCTTGATGAGGTCCGAGCTTAGAATTATACACCATCACCCAATTCCCTTCTTTAAATAACTTAAACTTCACATTCTGATTCACCCAAGCTTGTCTCTGCCTTTGAATTACCTCGGTAATATATGCACTTACCAAACGATCCTCCTCCATCTGAAGAAGATATTTGCTCCTGTGTTTAATCGATAGCTCAAGAGACATCTTTTCTGCTGTGATTCGCAAACTTGGAACTACAAATTCCATAGGTACTACTGCCTCCAAACCATATACCAATCGGAATGGTGTCATTCCTGTTGTCACTTTAAATGCTGTTCTGAATGACCACAGAGCTGAGTCAAGTAACAAATCCCAATTTTTCTGATTGTCATGCACTAGCTTTTTAAGAATACGCATTAAGGTTTTATTCGTACTTTCCGCTTGACCATTTGCTTGTGGATGATATGTTGTAGTCTTTTTATGCATGATTAAATGAATTCTTGTTAACCCTGAAATCCCCTCATTAAGGAAATGAGTACCTCTATCACTTACCAACTCAAATGGACACCCAAACCTGGTCATAATATTATGATAAAGAAATTTCGCCACACTTGCTACCTTCTTATCCTTCAATGCCACTGCTTCCACCCATTTCGTACAATAGTCTGTTGCTACAAGTATATGTCTACTTCCCCACTGAGTACTAGGTTTAATGGGCCCCACAAAATCCATGCCCCATTTTTGGAAAGGATCCAATGGTAAAACTGGATGATCAGACATCCGATCTGAATTATTAGGTTGGCCCAACTTTTGGCAAATCACACATCCTTTAGCATACTCATGTGCATCCTTTAAAACATTTGGCCACCATAACCCAACTTGTAAAAATTTCTTCGACAAATGACCTCCTGTTAGACCTGAGTGTGCTTTCTGTAACACGGCTGGTTGTTCAAATTTTGGTACACACCTCCTTATGACCTGATCCACTCCTTTTTTGTATAATGCCCCAGCTATAACCAAACACGGCCTACTTTTAAGTGCAAACTTCTTCCTTTGATCAGGTGTAAAGTATTGTGGTAATGGACCATCAGTTAAAAAAACTAATAATTGGTCATACCAAGAATTTGCCTCCACCACCTGTGCATTAAACAGCTCAGCATTCGGAAATTCATCACTTACACCTATAGGTGGTTCTCCTGAATCCAATCTACTAAAGTAATCTGCCATTGCATGCTCTTTTCTTGGAGTATGCATAATCACAAAATCAAATTCCTGTAATAAAAGCATCCACGTGGCTAATCGTCCTGTTAATAAGGGTTTCTTGATTAATAGACCAAAACTTGATGATCCACATGAAAAACAACCTTATTGCCCAACAAATAATGTCGAAACTTGTTAAGAGCATATACTATTGCCAAAGCTTCCCTTTCTGTCACCGAGTAGTTCCTTTCAGCCGCAAACAATACTCTACTAGCATAATAGACGGGTCTATACCATCCTTTCTCTTTCTGCTGCATCAAAATTGCTCCTACAGCCACATCCGATGCATCAACAAATATGCAATGACCAATCGGGTGGTTGCAAAATTGGTGCTACTGACACCATCTTCTTTAACAATTGAAATGCTTTCTCTTGAGCATCTGCCAATACAAATGGAACATCCTTTTTGGTCAAGTGTATAAGTGGTAGAGAGATATTTGCTAAATATCGTCAATATCTAGCATGCCACTTAATCTAACCAACAAACCACATTACTTCTTTCACGTTGGTCGGTGCTTTAGCTGTGCCAATAGCTTCAATCTTCTTAACATCAATAGCCATACCTTCTTGTGAAATGACATGGCCCAATAAAATACCACTTCTAACTGCAATAACAATTTTAAACGGATTCAACACCATCCTAAACTGCCGACATCTATCAAAACATGATTTCACATGTAGCATATGCTGTACCTTCTTACCAAAGACCGAGAAATCATCTACAAACACCTGCATAAAATCCTATAGATAAGGTTCAAACACTTTGTGCGCCACATAATTGAATGATGGCAGTCCATTCTTCAATCCAAAACTCATGACTGTAAACACATAAGCACCAAATTCAATAAAAAATGTTGTTTTATGCTGATCCTCCTCAGCCACACTGATCTGATTATACCCTGAAAATCCATCCAAGAAACTATACATTTTATGCCCTGCTACTGCGTCCAACACGGCATCACAAAACGACATAGGAAACGGATCTGTAACCGTTGTAGCATTTAAATTTCTATAATCGACACAAATTCTGAGCTTCTCGTTCTTTTTTGGGACCACTATAATAGGAGATATCCAAGTCACCTGATTCACAGGTTTGATAAATCCAACTGCCAATAGCTTATCAATTTCTTCCTTCACATGTTTAGCAAAGTTAGGATTCATTTATATCTTTGCTACGCTACGGGTACTGCATCCGTCTTCCGATTAATCTGATGTTGATGCAAATCAGGGTCTGTAGCTTTCAGTAATCCCAAGCAAACACATCTCATACTCTTTTAGTAAGCAAATGAGATCCTCCCTAAACTTTCCCTCCAATGTTTTACCGATCCGCACCATCTTTGGTTCAACTTCTGTCCCTAAATTAACCTCTTGAAGCTTCTCCTCCTTTACCCGTGTAGAACCTGCATACTTCTGATCATATATCCGTTCAGCCAGAGTTATTACTTCTTTCTCTTGTTGTTCCAACCGCTGTTGTACTGGAGTTTCCATACTTTGTTCGAACATCTTTTGTATTTGTGCACCTTCAACTTGTTCACCCAGAACTGGCCCATCTACGTTCTGCACAATCGGATTATCCTTACTTAATACCCCTGCCACATCAACTTCTAATATCGGTACTATCGTTGGATTTGCTTGCAAAAAATTTTCCTCTTCATCATCTTCTATCTCGTTCGCTAAGTTAATTGTCTGAGCCATGAGTGGTTTCTCCTGTACTGACATATTTCTTCTTCCTTGCATAGGAATTGTCACTTGCTTTTTACCCTTTGTGATCATTGCCACATTCAGAACCCAATCCTGCTTGACTTTAGCAATCCTAAACCAAGGTCTCCCTAACAACATTTCATATGGATATGCTGACTCAGACATCCTAATGACAACAAAATTTACCATAAATGACATTCTTGAAATGATAATCTGTTGCTGCTTCGGAATTCCAACCAGCTGAACTCGAGTTTGATCTGCCATTTTGACTTGAAAAGGTGCTGGAGCCAATGCCCCTCTTCCCATTTCTATAAAAATATGCTCAGTTAATATATTTACCCCTGATCCCCCATCCAACAACACTTCGTCAAATCGCCCCTAGTCGTACTGTACCTGAATTACTGGCACTACAAAGTCAACATCTGCTGGATCAATATTATTGGCCGAAGTTGAAGGTACCGACCTAATTTCTGGCTCTGAATGCTACCCAAGTAACCTCTTCAACAACTTTTCTAGAAATGTTGGTACCAAAGATAAAAGTTGATCCAAAGACAATTATAACGGGGAGCTAATGATTACATCAAACCAATCTTTTTCCGGATCTTGCTTGTTCTAACTCCTGTTCCCCTTTGTTATTGAAGGTATCAAATCTACTTCTTGTTGTTGCTCTGTCTGACTTACAAATCTTACCTGTTTATGTTGCTCGTCATGAACTTGCTTCAAGATCTTGTCTCTATTATGTCTTTGTTCTTGCCAATTAATAGGTCCTTTATTTTTTGATCTTGTAACTGCCAACGCTTCCACTTCTTTGCCTTTCCCACATTGTTTGCAATCACACTGCCATTGGTTATCACTCTTAACGTGTATACTCTCAAATGTACTTGGTGCATCAGTCCCCCTATCCTCTTGATCCGACCATTCTATAAGCATGGCATTTGCCTGAGCCACCTGCTGCCCCTGTTGTTGATGTTGTCCCTGTTGATTATTCTGATTGTACCTGAGAACGGGTATGCCTCTCTCTTCCCTATGCTTTACCCATAAGGGACAATTCGTCCCTATCCAATGATCGGGAGCTGAACAATATCCACAAGGCATCACCCGTGGTGGTCGACCCTGCTGATTCCATTGTTGGTTATTCCCCTGCTGATTCACTTATCTCTCCATGGAGGTCTTACTTGTTGCTGCCTCTGAAACTTACCCCGCCCTTGGACGGGAATAGCCTGATTGGCCGCTACTTCATTAATCTTCCTATTATCTTGCCGTGAACTTTGCCCTCTATGCTTTGGGTTGTACCAACACTGATTTGTTGTATGTCCCTCTTTGTCACAGATATCACAAAATCTCTTTTCCTTTGGAGCTACGATGGAATATCCGTGTCTCTTTAACTTATTAATCCATGCTTCCTCTTTACTTTGCTTAGCCTTATGCTTGCGATGCTTTTTCCCCACTATTTCTTCATCTTGGTCATCATAGTCAAAATCCGTTGAACCTTTGTTTGACTCCATTTCTGAATCAAATTCAGTCTCTGAACCAGAATTAGAATGTCTCTTTTTAGCTCGCCCAAATCTTCTTTCCACGCATGCAGCTGCTAACACTAATACATCAAAGCCATTTGCAATATCCACACTTGCAACCGCATGTCTAATTGTGCTTCGTAATCCTTTCAAAAAATATCATGTCAACATCTCATCAGTAGGTCTTTCATTACCTTGCAATCATTCCATTAAAGTCTTGAACTTCTGAGCATAGTCTTCCACTAACATGGTTTTTTGTATGGTAGCTCTCAACTTCCGTAATACATCGAAAGGAGTCTTTTCTTTTCTAAATCATTGCAAAAATGTTATTTTTAAATCATCATATGTAGCAAAATGAGCAATACCATATTGACTGAACCAGTTCATAGCTCGTCCTTCCAATGTGGTAGCAAATTGTTGTCATCCCCATAGATAGCTGGGTATCCATTAGCTATCCATTTTATCTAAAATTGAGCCACATGGCAATCAGCATCTTCTTTAGAGCTTCCTCTGAAATGAGCCGCTTTGACTTTGGGATTGGAAGGTGGTTGAGTTCATCGGCTGTTGTTGAGGTGTATGCCTAGTTCTTTGATCAGTCACCCCTGCAAGTGGGTCAAACTAGAGTCGTCATCTTACTCCTACAGTGGCTTCTGTTACGAATAGCACTCCAAGTATACCGCCCACCAACCTTACCTCTGCTGCACCTGTTTCTCCCTGTTCCTCTTCAATTTCCAGATTTGCTTCCTCCTCGGCTTTGTACCAATCGTAACATTCTGAGGATGACTCCACGTTCGCTACTCTTGCCTGCGCTCTCGTAAAATACACTTTACCAAATCGTTTCCTTCTTTCCTTCATGCATTTCTTGCTTCTTCAACAGTACAGTAGGATTGCCAAATGTGTTGGGGTTTGAAGATCAACACATAACATTAACTTTCAAATTGATCAACCTACTCACACTGGTCTTCGTCAACAGAGAATCTGCCTTCAAATAGGCTTTCATTCTCGTATTACTTATATTGTGTCAAAAATCCTTACCTTCATCGAACACACATTACAGAGTGAATGGAATTACATGCTAGAATTCTACAGATGTCAGCGCAAATACTTTCGTCAACATTCCTCACACATTACACAAAATATATAAGAAACATCTGCCAAAAGCTTTCAATTACAGAGATTTTATAATCGCGAATAATAATATTTGCTTCAGAGTTTCATTCTTCGTAGAACAAGCATCACGCTGCTCCTGATTTCATAAGGCGCACTTGCTCCTACAGTTCTCCTTCATTCTTCCTTCAACCACTTCTTGTCTTCTCCACCCTTGTCCAGTGTAACGTTTTTTTTTTCCTTATGACATCCACATGAACTTCAATATAACCGTCTGTTAAAGATCCGATGCACCAAAAAATAGACATCCAACTAAATAATCTCTAAATTTAACAATCTTTCAGAATTCAAACTAATCATTTATCTTCCAGATTTCCCTGTCTTCAACAATGCATATGCATACACATGCATGCATATGCATACACATGCATGCATATGCATACACATGCATGCATATGCATGTATGTGTGTATGCATATGCATGTGTGTATACATACACACATGCTCATATGCATACACATGCATGCATATGCATGTATGTGTGTATGCATATGCATGTGTGTATACATACACACATGCATATGCATGTGTGTATAAATACACACATGCATATGCATGTGTGTATGCATATGCATGTATGTGTGTATGCATATGCATGTGTCTATGCATACACACATGCATATGCATGTGTGTATGCATACACATGCATATGCATGCATGTGTGTGCATATGCATGTGTGTATGCATATGCATGTGTGTATGCATATGCATGTGTGTATGCATACACATGCATATGCATGCATGTGTGTGCATATGCATGTGTGTATGCATATGCATGTGTGTATGCATATGCATGTGTGTATGCATATGCATGCATGTGTGTGCATATGCATGTGTGTATGCATATGCATGTATGTGTGTATGCATATGCATGTATGTGTGTATGCATATGCATGTGTGTGCATATGCATGTGTGTGCATATGCGTGTGTGCGCATATGCATGTGTGTATGCATACACACATGCATATGCATGTGTGTATGCACATGCATGTGTATGCATATGCATGTGTGTGCATATGCATGTGTGTATGCACATGCATGTGTGTGCATATGCATGTGTGTGCATATGCATGTGTGTGCATATCCATGTGTGTGCATATCCATGTGTGTGCATATCCATGTGTGTGCATATGCTCTGGATGCATATGCATGTGTGTGCATATGCATGTGTGGTTGTCCGAATAAACACCGAAAAAAAATGGGAAGGGATACACTTTCGATTGTCTTGATGTGATTGTCTTGATGCCAATATCTGAGCTAACAGAAACTTCATGTTGTATCAATACAATACAACTTCCTAAAGAAGATCTATGGATATGTGAAGCTCTATTGTATTAATACAACACGAACCATCTATTAGCTGATATACATTGTTGGGGATGCTATTGCTCACTTGTTGATACCCTCTCAACCATTGAGCTATAAAAAAAACATATGCATACATACTCACATGCATTATAAAAAAAACATAAAATCATATAACGAATAATGCAACCTAGTGTGTATGCATATGCATTCGTGTATGCATATGCATTCGTGTATGCATATGCATTCGTGTATGCATATGCATTCGTGTATGCATATGCATTCGTGTATGCATATGCATTCGTGTATGCATATGCATTCGTGTATGCATATGCATGTGTGTATGCATGTATGTGTGTATGCATGTATGTGTGTATGCATATGCATTTGTGTATGTGTGTATGCATATGCATTTGTGTATGTGTGTATGCATATGCATTTATGTATGTATATGCATTTGTGTATGCATATGCATTTTTGTATACATGTATGTGTGTATGCATGTATGTGTGTATGCATATGCATTTGTGTATGCATATGCATTGTGTATGTGTGTATGCATATGCATGTGTATGTATATGCATATGCATGTGTGTATGTGTATACATTTGTGTATGTGTATGTGTGTATTTGTGTATGCATATGCATTTGTGTATGTGTGTATGCATATGCATTTATGTATGTATATGCATTTGTGTATGCATATGCATTGTGTATAAGTGTATGCATATGCATGTGTATGTATATGCATATGCATGTGTGTATGTGTATACATTTGTGTATGTGTATGTTTGTATTTGTGTATGCATATGCATGTGTGTATGAATATGCATTTGTGTATGCATGTGTGTATTTGTGTATGCATGTGTGTATTTGTGTATGCATATGCATTTGTGTATGCATATGCATTTGTGTATGCATGTATGTGTGTATGAATATGCATGTGTGTATGCATATGCATGTGTGTATGCATATGCATGTGTGTATGCATATGCATGTGTGTATGTATACATATGTGAGTGTGTATGTATATGTATATGTCTCTCTCTCTCTCTATCTCTCTCTCTCTCTATGTCAATTGAAAACAAAACAATCACTGACATCGATGTAATTGTTTGAATTATTGTCATCAAAATCCACTTAAAGTTGTCCTTCATCATATTTCCAAAGACTTGATCCCAAAATCTCTTGCAAAACTAAAGAGAGAAGATATTAGAAAAGGGAAAACATAAAGAAAGAAAAAAGAGTGCTACAGTATGTGCGATATACTTACCAAAACTTCAAATCTAGAAAAATAGAGGTGTGCTTAGATAGAGAGAGAGGGAGAGAGAGAGAGAGAAAGAGTGACAAACAGAGATATGTTGCTCTCGCACGCAAAGTCGACAGTAGTAGATCTAGTTTCAAAATGCGATGAATGTCAAATTTTTGCTCTTGGTCCCGGTTAAAACACGACGTCAGTATGAGCATCGGTATAAGCATCGATAGTTCCCAGAAATGTACCGATGCTTATACTCACACGCATACCGACGCTCATACTGACGCACATGTACGGACGCGTACATTACCTAGTCGGTTTGCCAAAGTTTTTAGACGGTCATACCGACACCCATGGGTGACCATCGGTATGCAGAACGTCGGTATGCCCTTCATATGTTGTAGTGTTTTACAAGTCGCCCCACGTAGTTAACAAATTTGTGAGAACCTAGATGTAGAAGAAAGTCCATCTGTAATGGACTTAGAGATTCATTCGATAGTCAAGGAGGAAGAGATCATTGTTCGAGAAGAAGAGGTCATTGAAGAAGACGAAATACAAGACAAGGCAATAGATGATGATCAGGAAGAAAGCCGCATAGGAAGTGATTTAGAAGCCGTCAATATAGAGATAGATATTCTCGATGCATCGGATCTCCAAGAGGATGCTAGACTAGAGGAATTTTGAATCAAACACTTGTACGTACTAATTTTTGTTTATTTGTTTTGCTAGGTTTTTTTGTACACTACCATTTCTCTATATTACCTTTATTATCATATGCTAATTATTTGAGTTCTTTTGTTACAGAGCATGATGGGAGACAGTCCTCCTGTCACTCCACATTCCATGACAGAGGAGTAGTTCTTAGAGTTCATCTCTTAGGTACCTCCCACATATATGGCTGTTGTGTCATAGTATTGGATCCCTCGTGGTAGCACTCCTTCCGGCTTCACTCCTGGCGGCCTCACTTCTACTAGCCTCACTCCCACTGGTGTCACTCCTGTGGGTGGTGCTACTCCCGCCGGAGGTATGTCTCCTAGCTTTATGATTCCACCACGACCATCTTTTCAGCCATCCCCTACTGGCTCTAGTAGTAGACATGTGCGCTCAACACCTCAGCGCGATACAAGTTTTGGACTGTCTCCTAGATCGAGGTCACGCTCTAGAGCAGGAGGTTCTAGGAGTGGATCTACAGGTAGGTCTGGAGGAGGCTGTTGTTGTAGATGCAGTGCGACAAACATTGTGTCGCCCGCTTATACTCCTAGGATTAGTACCTTAGATGTAGGTATGCCACGTGGTACACCACATGGAACACCACGTACACCTTGGGGTGCTCATGACCATGATGACTCCAAGGTGTATAGTATCCGAGATGGAGCTCCGATGATGGATGCGGCTGGAAAAGCAATGCATGCACGTATACGACAACTTTGCTCCATACCGTTTGGACACTCTATCATGTTGAAATGGAGTGAACAAGATAAAGATCGGAAGAATTGTATCACACAGACGATTTATCAGGAGTTCAGACTAGTCGATGGGTAGCCTCTTGTCAGTTCAGAGTGGATTCTGCACACTACACATGAAGTTATGTCTCATCGATGATCCGAGACTCGTGATGCTTTCAGAGCAGGCTTACCAAAGCCTGTATGGTTAGATGTTGAGGAGTGGGATATGATTTGTGACGAGCAGCAGCAGACTCCTGACCGATATTGCCAGCAACAAGATGCCACAGCCACACGTTTAGATACGGTTGGACCGTCATATTTGGGCAGCAGCGGATATGACACGATGCGTCACGAGTTTGTAAGTACCATTTGGTTTATTGCATTTGTTTTTGTTAATCTTCTCATGTACATTCCTCTAATGTTTTGTATATTTGTTGCAGGAGCTGGCAATGGGTCGTCCTTCAACACGAACAAAGGAGGCTTATGGATATTATCATGGATTGACTGTACTATTGGAGGACTTGGAGGGATGCAATGCGGTCGTTTCATGGGAGCATTTGTGATGAGGTGATGAATTTATAAACTTGGTTTTTACTTGTTGTTTGTGAATGTCATGTGAATTTATCTCATTTCATGAATGTTCTTTGTTGCAAGATTGTTGATATGGAACATTCTTTGCATGTGTATGGCAATGGCACACCAAAATTTTGTATTTGATTTTTATATGGCAATGCAATGCTTTGCAACATTTTGTAAAAGTGTCATATATGACAGTGGTTTGCCACACTCTTGTACATGCTTCATTTATGAAATATATAACTCTTCTTCTACATGGTTCATGGTTCATTCTGATTATCTCTTTTGTGTCGAATAATTATGTTTTATGAAATCATATTTCGGTAATCATATTTTGGTTGACATTATAATACACATCACATGTACTCGGTTTTTTTTGGGCAGAGTGTATTATCTTTTGCTAAGCAACATCATGGTAATGTTGCTGTAGCAAAAGACAACACACTCTGCCCAAAAATTGTTTTGCAGATATGGTCATTGATATAAGCGATGATACTCCCAGTACTGCCATAGGAATAAGCATCGGTACATCCAGCGGGCACTGGTATATGCGACGGTACCCCCAACATGGGCACTGGTATAACCGTCGGTATGGGCGTCAGTAATACCGATGTTTATACCGACAATCATACCGATGCCTATACCGGCACTTTAATTCCGACATGCATACCGACACCTACACTGACATTGGGCCAAAAATGTGCACATTCATTTCCCTCGGTAAAAACCTCAGTATACAGTCAATCTGTTGTAGTGAGTGTATTAGTCATGATCCAGTTATGAATTCATGATAGCTATATGAGTCGATCAAAACATTAGAAATTATATGAGTTCATTTCCATAGTGAAAAGAGATGTTTCAAGGGAAATCAATAGATTTAGATATTAGTCTAATTTAGATTTCTTTCAAGATGATCATGTGGATCAAGAATCCTTGTACACAACTCTAATTCGATAGAAAACCAAGTTGTGGTTAAATTCTTGTGTCCTAATTCCTCACATAGTGTGTGTATGGTTCATAGGAGCAATCATATATCAACTCTCTAAAGTGAAAATGGCATCTCATCGATTAAAGACTTTGTTAGATCTGAGTGATGCATGTAAACTTTTTTACGCTTAAGTATTAAAATCTAAGTTGAGAATAAGGAAGCTATGGCTAAACGTATTTTGTAAAATGGGTTGTATTCTAGGAGAAATCTATGTTAGAAGTCACTTATGTCAAAGTTTTCATTTCTGGACATCAGTTTTAGGCAGGCTTTTGATCTGAGTGATCACACGAAAATTTGACAATGCAAGTGTAATTAAGAGGCTATTGAGCATTAAGGTTGTGCAAGCATCATAAAAAGGTTCTTACATATTTTGAAGTATTGAAATTACTGACATTTTCAAGTAATGAAGTCAAACCTTGAAGCACACTTCTTGAAGAAATCAAAAGATCATAATTGAAGAAGGAGGTAGATGTAAATCTAAAACTTGGAAAGTGTTTGAAGTGTTTGTGTAAAGGCTTGACTATACTTGATATATAGGTGTTCTTAGATAGAGGTACACTTTGACATTGGAGATTGGGAAGATATCCAATATTTTTGGCTTTTATCCAAGCCATAAATAAGTTTACACCTTTACTTCAACACTCTCTTTAAGATTATGAGTGTAATGTTCATATCTTCATCATCTTTTTTTTTTGAACTTACAAGAAATACATAAATGACAATTCCATCATATTGGCCATCAATGGCTCGAACTGTCCTTCTCTTTTCTATCTATTGTATTCTCTTATGTGTAGAAAATTTGGATGTATATATCCTACTTCCAAACAAAAATTACAAGCCAAACCGTGTTGTTCCCTCTGGTTTTCTTTATTTCAATTGACATTCTTTCATCTAGATTATACTCATGATAGGATTTGCCTAGTGCGGAGGATAAGTGCATTAATATGTATTGATTTTGGGAGCATATTGATTACATTGTCCACCATAATGGTCTACTTGCACTTGATCTGTATTGATGAGCATTTTGTCCATTGTATCTACAATTATCTATATAATGATTTTTCATATTAGAGATAATGTCGTACATATGTTTTGAGTGCAACCAGCAGTTGTATGACCCAAATTATGGAATTTCATAGCACCCTCACTCCTAGTAAAGAGAAAAAGGGGTATAGCACCTTTGTCCTACCATCTCTTACAAGAGGTAATGAACTGAAGCGCTTCAAATTGACGAACAATTTGGTAAGGGAAGCTCTCGATATGAAAGGCATGCATATCCCCAGAGAGAAGGAGACAATGGTCCCAGACAACATGAAGAACAAGAACCTGACTAAACTGAAGGACATGGTGGCAATGACACCAACTATTGCCATTCACCTCCGAATGTGCATGCAACATTTCACGTTCCCTGCTCAAGAGAGATTCAGGATGCCACCCAAGAAGATCTGGTTCAGTCTATATTTAGTAGACACGTTCAATTTGACAATCGCTGTGCTCTCACAAGGATTATTTACCGATGCTTGGCATATGATGTGCCAATTCAAAGGGCACTTGTTTGGACCAGGGTGCAAGAATTTCAACGAAGACTATCAGCCACAGGGCCTCCATCCAAGAAAATGAGGGGAGCAGTTCAGATGCCTTGTGCACAGGCCCGAGGTGCTACACTGACACCGGACACAACTCCACGACTTCCAAGGCACATGCAACCCTTTACTATCAGACTACTGAGGAACAGTGTAGAAGGGCCAAATCTAGTGTTTCCACCTATACCCACCGACTTAGAGTTCCCTCATGGCTTTACACTGGAAGATCTAACTGATGAGGAGGTAGCCAAAATAATTAATGCTACCAATTTGGAAGTTGAGGCAGAGCAAGCAAGCGGGCAACAGACAGTCACGGACCAACCCCATCCAATCCAACCAGAAGTCGTCGAAGTAGATGAAGATGAAGAGGAGACTGCAGAAGAGGAGCAAGAGGATGAATAAGAAGGACTATCCGATGAAGAAGAGCATGAATATGAGAAAGAAGTTGTACCGGAACTTCAAGGTGCCCCTGCTTATATGAAGCAATTGAAAAGACTGTATGATACCATCAACCGAGTTCAAGAACAACAAAAACTATCCCTGGCAGCACGAAAGACCCTAATGAACCAGATCTTGGAAGATGAAGGGGTGGACGAGCAATACAGGGCAACCCTTGACATGATTGCTGATGCATTGGGGATACCTGAGACAGTGCATACCGCTCTCGCACACTCGCGAAGATCGGAGCAAAGATACGGTAGACGTCCCCCTAGACCAGGTAAACAAATGAATGTCTTGGTATCAGAACCACAGGGCACCACATCCACCACCACGGGCACAACCCATACCATTCATCACACTGATGAAGCCCATACCTCAAGTGCACCCCTGTCACCCCCTTTTCCACCCTCCCCTCCAACTCCACCACCTTTACCTCCTACCACCAGTGTCACCACCACTGTCATAGCCTCAGAGTCCACTTCCCAAACCGAAGCACAGACTGTGAGCCAACCCTCACAATTTGCACAACCTATCACCACCCCTATTGTAAATGCCACCACTGACAGTGTAATTCTAACTGACGCCACTGAAAACCCCATTCCCCCTATCACAATTCTTGGTAGTTCATATTCACAACTGCACACACCACTTTACACCTTCACGACCATCACCACACCGACAATTCCCATGTACACCATCACTCCCACGACCGCATCCACATATGAACTCATGGATATATCACCCACTTTCGCACCTCTACCTCCCCCCATATTCCCACAATCTCCCATTCCCCCACCACCCACTTCACCCTTCTCAAGCACATCATACACACTCCCTTTCCCTTTTCCCTACCCTCTTGCATTCAACACCTTCCCCGCATCCACTCCTATTAATAATGTATTTAATACTTTGTACCAGTGTATGTCTCAACTACAACAGCATTACCACCACCTAGATGCTCAGCATATGAGCTTGTTCAGAAACCATGAAATGCTACAAGAAAGATTCATTAATTTAGAGAAGGAGAAGAGGCTATTACAATAGCAGTTTAATACCTTACATGCACAACATGATCAATTGGTAGCCAATCCACCCCAGCCAGATACCGAAGCAAAACAACAACTTGATGATATGTTACACGCCCAGCTAATGGACAATCTCAAACTTCAATGTAACCTCGCCTTACTACGAAAGCACATGTCCGCAACACTCGAAGAAAACAAATGACTACAAAAACAGAACGAAGAAAACCTGGAGGCAACAATGGAGGGATCCCCGCAGGAAATTGACCCAGAACACTTCAAGGCCATCCCATCCGAAAATATGTGAATCATGTTGGAAACACACACCGACCTCCTGAAAGCACATGCTGCCCTAGAAAGAGAGCGGGATGACCTACTAAAGCAACTGGCAGCTTAGCAAGAGTCACCAAAAGAAGTGACAGCCGCCGCAGACACATCTGAAGAAGTCGCAAAACTCAGAGCACAACCGGCAGAACTACAAAATAAAGTTCTTCAATATGAACATCAACCCTCTCCCCTTGTGGAGCCAAAACCTGAGGACTTAGTTCTAATTGAAGTTGAGGAGACTTTTGAAGACCCATACGTACCCATGCCTGCACCAGGGGGTAAGCAAACAGAGGAAGGAATGGACACAATTGAGATCAAAGCTCCTAAATGGATGCAAAAGTTAGAGAAGATTGGTGCAACCCATGATGAGAGAGTAGCAGTACAGATACAGTCTATGTCTCAATTGGAAGAAGTCGTCATCAAATCGAATTACTTTAGAAACCTCTCCCATCATCGGTGGATTGGCACGTCCGATGATTTGTATGTTCCATTCTGCGTACTAATAGCAGATTATAATGCCGAATAAAGCAGCGCACAACAAAAGAAACAACCTCGGCAACACAGTTTGCACCAAATGACATTCTTGCAAGCGCCATGCACGGGAATATATTTCAACCTACCTGGAGGATATGTCTGCTTGAAACATACCCTGAGATGGTACGCACTTGGAATAACATGCCTTTATACATCAAGTATAACCCATGCTACTGCCCTATCTTTCGACGAAGGTCTTGGTTAGAGTACACCAAAACAGTTTTGACAGTTAAAGGATGTGAAAAGTGGCTAAACTATGTGCACTTAGCACCCCCTTGTGGCCAACCTACGGTCGGATACATGATTTCAGCAATCAGATTCCAAAATGTACCAGATATCATGGCACAGATGTGCCTCAAAATATTTGAGTTAATGCTGATCACATTCAGAACCTTTAGAAATGTCAAAGAACCCCACCTTTCGGCTCTCGGATTCAATGAAGGCACCCAGGATCTCGCCTACGATATGAGCACAACACCACCCATCAGCATTGTCTATGCGTGGCATGCTCGTATCAAGTATCTACGAGCCTGATTCAAGCAAACATTTGAGGAAATGTTTATCATAGGGTTTAATATCATTCCGAGATATTCATACCCAAACCATCTCACCTATTACAGCTATTTGCGGTTGAACAGGCTCTACACTCAGAACAGCTACGCATGCCACATCCGGAGGTACCCGGGCCAGTAGACTGGGATGCCCTACTCACTGATTTGGCCAAAGGGCTGAGAATTTCAGAACATCACTTAGCCACAGATGTCGTGGAGTACTACATCCAACGGTCCACTCAACAAGGGTCTGTCAGAGACGACAGACGCGAGAGAGGGGGAAGTGTTGGCAGTGGTCAGGGCGGTCAAGGACTTACAAGACAAGGAAGCCAACGAGAAGGGCCAAGCAGGCAAAGCCGTCAAAGAAGATCTGGCAAATAGGCCCATCATTTTTCTTGAATTAATACTTCCCAAATAGTGATTTTAGTCACTTTACACCATCGTAAATACCATTCCACCTTTTTGTAACTCCATTTTGTGCAAGCCAAGGAGTCCTTGAGCTTGAGGAGCATTAGAAGTACCTACCTATCAATTTTCATATTTTTTAGACTTTGTTTGAGCCCTCAAATAGGCCCTAGAACCTGATTTTTAACTAGGCCGAACACTAGGTCTGGACAGGGCCAAAGCTAGTCAAAAACTATAAAAAGAGCTAGAGAGCTCATTTTTGAGGTTAGCTTGTTGTAGAATTGAACTTGTAAGAGCACTTTTGAGTAATCTAAAGAACTCCATTGTCTCTCTCTTTGTTCTTGCCTTGTGTGTGTGTGTGTGTGTGTATGTGTGTGCATGTTAGTGTGCTTCTTACTCACACACTTGTGCCATCACTTGTTCAAGGTCTTCATACCATCCTCACATCTTCCCGGATTGACATTAAAGGAGGTGTTACTCATCACTGAGCTACATTGGCCTCTCCTGATTGTGCCTCATGTTTAGCCATTCTTACCATGACTCTCCTATTGTCTATCTCATACTTTTTGAAATTCTCAGGGACCTCAAACAAAGATTCTTCTACTTCTTGTGTGACTTCCCTCTTCTTTGTTTTCTTTCCTTCATTCTTAGCGGTCACTTGCATGCTTAACCTTACATCATTTGTAAGCTCTTCATGTGTCTGAGGGTGAACTTCTACTTCAAAGAAGTATTCTTCATCTGATGCAAAGGGTGGGTCCATAATGATTGACTCTAGATCCGAGTCACTTGCATCCTTGAATGCATCAATGCTAGGTTCACATTCTTCTAGAACTGAATCTCCCATGATTGGCTCTATTGAGAAGAGTAAAATGTCATAGCCATCTTCATCACAGTGGCGTGTCCATTGTTCTTCATTGATGGCTACATCCATTGTTGCTAAAATTTCTACCCAGCCGTGAGGTTCAAATTCTTCATCAGGGAATACTATAGGTGCATAGGCCTGGTCTTGAATTGATCTATGGGTTTCCTTTGCACCTATCTCTCTAGCTTTTTCTCTCTTCTCTTCTTCTACTGCTACTTTGATCCTATGGAATGCACAGACTATGTATCATCTTTGGCTCTATGGATGGGGTTCCATTGGATAGGGGGTACATCTCTATGAGAATAATCCTTGAGATTAACTTTGGTCGTGACACCTAAGTGTTGTAAGTACAAGGAATTGGTTCCCCAATCCTGTACTACTTGCAACTGCCGCATAAATGGTCTTCCTAGAATCATCTCATAGGCTTGATTTTTGCTAGAGTCACATATAGCAACAGTATGCTCAAACTCCACACCACATGTAGTGAGGGTGATTCCTTCTAGCAATCCTAAGGGTCTTTCAATGTGACCATCAGCCATTTGTAACTTCATTCTCATTGGCCTGAGTGTTGGCTTGCCCCATCGCTTCCATAGGGAAGTGGTAGCAATTGCAACTCCTGCAATTGAGTCCAATATTGCCTTGGTGGTGTAACCCTGATGAGTGATAGGGAGATATGTGTTTCCTTCTTCTCCTTCACTCATGTCTCCTATCTTATCCAAAGGTATTTCTGGCACCGTTCTATGCGAACCTGCCTGGGAACGAGGCTTTGCTATTTCTGGCACTTGATTGGCTACATGTTTCCACAATTTTGGCCTAACTTTGACTAACTCTTCTAAAGTGAGATTGCACTGCACCTTAGTGTTCTTTACAACCTCTGTGCTCCTAGGTATGACTGAGTCTTCGTTTTGTACCATGACCGTGGGCGCTCTCATACAAGTAGACTGAGCTTCCCATGGGCCTATGAAATGGGGTAGCTCCTGTAGGGAATTAGACTCAAAGTCTAATCTCTCCTAAGATTGGGTACTCTCTTGCTCCTCATAAATGGAAGGAATATCTTGTGGGAATTGATCATGCGCGTCATCCACAAGTTCAATGGGAGGAGGGACTTCACTTTCTTTAGCCCATTTGTCTTCTTGAATTTCTCATAGGAATTCTGGTGTGTATCGATTCATAGAGGAAGATGTGTCTACTTCAATGGAATTAGGCACATAAGCTTTCTGGGGAGGAGTGCTTATTCTTTCACTTGTCTTGTCCTTATTTTGAGAGGCGGGGTCCTCTTCTGACTGTGCAATTAGCCTCTCCAATCTTTCTAGCAGTCCATCAAAGTGCAACTGCATCCTAGCAGAACTAGAGAAGTTAAAGAGGCGACTGGCTTCAAACATGGTTTGAGCCAATTCCACCATCGTAGCACAAATTTTAGCTTGTTCAAGCTCTCGTTCCGCTCTAGGGTAACATTTTTCATGATCCGTTACATTTGGCCCTTCTTGGATTCTGGCTTGATATGCCTTGAGCATCATGTTTAGGTCCTCGAGAGTGGGATATGCTAAGACTGATCCTACTCTAGGGGGTGGTGGGATTGTATGAGGCGGGTTGGAAGGTGGTGAATTGGATGGGGATGGAAATGGTTGTGGCGGTGGTGGTGGGGTAGTGTGAGAGGGAGTTTGAGAGGTGAGTTCAGTTATCTTGGCTCTCGTTTCTCTTAGGCTTTCCTCAAGTTCACTCATTTTCTTTGCCCATTGTCTTTTCATTCTCTTGCGGCTATCCTTCCAGGCTCTAGCCCTCTTCTTGGTTATGCTCTCGGTTTCGCTAACCTTGAAACTCTTTTCTTGGCCTAATCCTTGGTTCTGCTGCAAAGCTTGGGATCTAGTGACCACTTGCACAGGTGCAGTGGAAGTTACACTTCTTGTAGAGTCTACTACTAACCCAATAACGTTGATAGGGGTGATTTTTGGCATATTATTGGGGTTCTTTGGGCAATCACGTAAGAGATGCTCCTTTCCACAATCCTGACAAAAGCATTGAATTGTCATCGATTGGGGTTGTGTAGGTGCAGACATAGGGCAATCACAAATGAGGTGATCTCCTTGACATCGATAGCATGGTCCTCTAGGAAATGGGGGTCTTACTTGCCTAGGTTGAGGTCTAGAGTTGGGGTTTGCGTACATGACATTTGTGTAATCTGGCCCCCAACTAGGTTCACTCGGTTCTTCACTATAGTATGACTCACCATGTTCAAGACACTGCATGTAGTAAGCCTGGGGGCTATCAATATGTGTAGAATGAAAGCTATGGTCACTAGGGTCACTTTCTGAAAGTAATGGAGTTATCGGGACTATTGCTCTATTCAAATTTTCTTCAGAAGCTGCATACTTTACAGGAATAACATTGGATGGAGCAGGGGGTTGCTATGCTAGAACTGGTTGAGGTCTCTGCTGCCCTTGATAGGGTGGCTGATAGGGTTGCTGGGGCCTACCGTACTGCTGTGGTGGATACTGGTTCTGGTACCTGCCTTGTTGTGGATATGGTTGAGGGTAATTCTGTCTCACGGTTTGTTTGTTATAGGGGCAGTCTTGTGCAGTATGGTTGGTGTATCTTCTCTCTATCTTGCAGTACTGGCTACTAGGATTCACCTGGGGCTGAGCCACAATGGGACATACACTCGCCATATGGTCACCTCCGCAAGTATAGCATCTTTTCACAGGTGCAAACCTTGGTATTTGTTTTCTTGAGACTCCTAGCTTCTCAGCTACTTTCTCGGCAAGTTCCTCAATAGATGTGGATTGCATGGGAGAGGCTAGTAGAACTATCTGAATCTTTGTAGATTTTTGAAAGTTCTAATTCCTCTACTAGATTATCCTCGATGTCTATGCACATGCGTACACACTCTTCTATGGTCCTACGGTCCTTTAAGTACACATATGATCCCAATTTGGTACTTAGCAATCCATCTAAGAATAAAGCCACCTGTTTGGCTGGTGTGGGTAACTCAGGAATAGGGCATCTCTCTAAGTATTGCAAGTCTCACGGTCTCTTGAGGTGTCTGCTTGAAGCTATGAATCAGTGAGGAAGTATTATGCCTTATGCCACTCTTAGAGAATTCAGTAATGAATGCCTCCAGAAGTTGGTCTATGTTCCTGAAGTGTCTCTCATTTAGTGGTTGAAACCACGTAAGAGCTGTGTTCCTAAGGGTTAGACCAAAGGCATTGTATTGCATGAACAGGTCCTCCACTTGTTCAGCTCTCAAGACTTGCCTAAACTCGACCACATGATCGTAGGGGTCTCTAGTGCCATCGAAGTAGTTCTTCATGGACTTAACCAGCTGGGTTGGCCTCAAGGTTCTGGTGTGTTCCCTAGGCCTTGGCAAAGGAAAATTATCAGCATTTCTTAGGTTCCTCGGGGCTCTTGGTCTCTCGTTTTCTTCTCTATCCGTCTCTGTTCTCATCCTTTCTCTTCCCAATGGGTTAGCAAAACTTACCTCATGTCTTTCTCTATTCCCGTCTCTTTGAGCTCCATGAGCTTGGGACGTTCCAGCTCCTAGGTGGCCATAAGAAACATTAGATCTTGGTTGGGGGAAAATAAATTCACCCTTCCAAGTGTAGGCATGTCTACCATGTTCTGTGACCACGAAGATCTGCTCTAAAGTATTATCTAAATAGGTCACTTTGCCTAGACTATCACGATCTTTGAACTCATAGATTGTGATCGTTCCGACCTCAATCGGTTGTTCAGGCGTATACCTCCAAAAGGCTTCATCGGTCTCTCGATTCAAGAGCAAATCTATGCTCTTATTGTCTTGGGGAACCCACTCACGATTGAGGATTCTCATTAGAACTGATTTGCCTCGAGGGGTTCTGGGCTCTACACCTATGTTCCCTTGCTCTAGGTCACCTATGTCTGTCTCTGGGATCATATTCCCAAATTCGTATGTCCTATCTGGGTGACTGGTGACTATGTATATGGTTCCTTCTTTATCCAAGTAAGCACCATTCTCAAACTTGATTGCTGGGTGTTCTAGTTCAATGGGTTGATCAGGGTTTTTAATTTGGACCACGAATCTTCCTAGGCCGTCCTCATAGATGCAAGCACCTAATCGGTTGGTCTTAAGGTATTCCAGTTGCGTCTTATACGGGCCTTCGACCCTTTGTAAGTATGGCACGCTTGAACTTCCTCCGGGTCTCTCTATACCATGAGACATCTCGGACTCGCTAGCTTCTGAGCTAGGGTAGTGCAAATAATGGCTCAACTGCTGGGCCCAAGACCTAACAGTGTGATTGACACTAGCCACTGAAGACCTAAGGCTTTGTCTATCTCTCCCTAGGTGTCGTCCTGATCTAAGGTTCATATGCTTAATTTCACAACTCCAATTTTACCCAAGTACAACCTCGTTGCAGATCACTTTAGATCAGTCACTTGGTTTTTGTTTTGTCGGTTATTGTGTTTATGCTCTTGTCTGATATCACGTCGTTAGAAATATTTGAGTGATTCTCTGCACTTAAAGTTGATCGGACCACATTAACTTCTTTCTTTTATATACATCGATCGCACACAGGGATTATGTCTCAGCTTGGACTTGAGTATTTAGGTAATCTTCAACTTGATAGATGCCTATCGTCTCCCTGACTCACTTCTAGCACTACTCGCATTTAGCCTAGGCTAGGAATTGACAAAGGAAGTTGAGAATGATCCAACTTCACTTGTTGATCCCTGGCTCTTTAGTGCTCAAGAACCTTGTTCTCAAGCTTGCAGAATGTCCTTGCTTTGGATGCCCGCTAGTGCTCTCAATGGACCTGTAAAAGTCCCAAAGTTAGCTCAAGACTTAGAATCAAATGACATAACAAATCACTCCCATTCATGTAATTTAGATATCAATTTGCACCGTGTCTTTATAGAAACAATTCTAGAGATCCCTTAGTTTGGTTCCCCCTGGGTATGGTGAACTTAAAATTACTTAAAATCACTCCCCACGAGCTTTCCAACGAGCCTAAGATCACTCCGAACGGGTTTCGTATGAGAAAGTTATACCAGTTAAGGGTTCTAGGGTTAAAACAGGGTTCAAACAGGCCAACAGGGTTTCCTCAAATTATTTGCTTATAGCCTCCCTATATGTCCTATAGCCCAAAATTAGCCAAATTCCTCAAATTAAAAAACCCTAAAAATTTGGCTGAAAATGGCTGTCAATCGCAGTCGACTGGGCTGTCAATCGTGATGGACAGAACTGTTTGTCATGGCCTGTCAGTCGCGATGGACACATGTCAATCGCGATTGATGGGTGTCAATTGCGATGAACAGGGGTGTCGGTTGCAATTGATGGGTCAATCGCAATGGACTAAGATTTTCAGGATTTTTGCATGACTTTGTGTCAACCGGGGTCTATGAGTTGCGATGGATACGTTTTTTTGCCAAGATGGGGTGTCAGTCACGATGGTTCTATCAGTCGCGATGGACAGGGGTGTCCATCGCGATGGACACGTGTCGATCGCGATGGACTGCTGTCAATCACGATGGATAGGTAGTCCGTCACAATGGATACCGTCTGTCGCGATTGTTAGAGGTGTCCATTGGGGTCTGTCGATCGTGATGGATAGGCTGTCCATCACGATGGACACTGTCAATCGTGATTGATGCTGTCAATCACAATGGAAAGCAAAAATGCAAATTTTTTAGAAATTTTTGTGGATTAGTGATGTGCAAGGTCTCTATTCTACTATGGTGCACTTAGTTTTACCAAAGGGGTGATTTTTCTGTCAATCGTGATTGATAGAGATGAATGCCCCGGAGACTGTGCAGAGCTTTTTCGTACCTATGCGATGTGCTGGAGATGATGATATAGCAAAAACCTGCAAGAACACTCAAGAAACATGCAAAAAACAGTGCACACAAATCGCTCTCTCACTCTATCTCACAAGTGAAATGAGGGAAATGGAAGGGGGAAGGTGATATGATAAAAAAACAAAAAATTTTGTAATGATGGAGATGGAGCAGGGAGATGGTGAGGATGATGATGGTGAAGTAAGAAAGAGAAAAATAAGGAAAAGCAAGGAAATTACCTACAACACCAACGTCACAACTCTATGTCTTACCATCACACACTCGTCCTCAAAGATTGATCCCCGGCAACGGCACCAAAATTTGGTGTAGCTCAGTGATGAGTAGCACCTCCTTTAATGTCAATCCGGGAAGACGTGAGGATGGTATGAAGACCTCAAACAAGTGATGGCACAAGTGTGTGAGTGAGAAGCACACTAACATGCACACACATACACACACATGCGCACACAAAGCAAGAACAAAGAGAGAGACAATGGATTTGTTTAGATTACTCAAAAGTGCTCTTACAAGTTCAATTCTACAACAAGCTAACCTCAAAAATGAGCTCTCTAGCTCTTTTTATAGTTTTTGACTAGCTTTGGCCCTGTCCAGACCTAGTGTCCGACCTAGTTAAAAATTAGGTTCTAGGGCCTATTTGAGGGCTCAAATGGAGTCTAAAAAATATGAAAATTGATAGGTAGGTACTTCTAATGCTCCTCAAGCTAGAGGACTCCTCGGCTTGAACAAAATGGAGTTACAAAAAGGTGAAATGGTAATTACAATGATTTTTAGTGATGAGAATCACTGTTATAAAGATGTTGATTTGGAAAAAAATTGAATGGCCTATTTGCCAGATCTTCGTTGACTGCTTTATCTACTTAGTCCTTCTCTTTGCTCTGACTCTTTCCACTAGCTTCCTTGTCTCATCAGTCCTTGGGTGCCCTGACTGCTATCAACAATATCCATATGCATAACTCACATTAGACATGTCTTGGTGGAGAAGAAAACCATGTGAACCACCTCTCACATAACCACGCATCTAGCATGCACATAAAGCCATGAGCATAAACTTGATCACCAAGTCTCCAAACTGAGCAAGATGATGTGAAAGAATCTTTGGAAAAGTTCAACATAGTATCCCCTCTAAATTGAGCAATCAAAACGAGATAATTAGTAGAAAAATAAGAATGAGTAACCTATCACCACAAATCACTGATCCAACCAAAGATACTGGCAAATTCACATGCCAAGAAATTAATGGAAATACACGCCAATACAATAGTGATACACTTCCCACTCAAGAATGAATCATACGAGATGGTCCTACCTTTCACGAATAATCTGTGACCAAGTCCAAGTAAATGGAGATAAGCAACAATCCAAAGCTATCATACAAGCATAAAGGATCTACTAGACCATGTGTCTAACATAAGGTCTAACAAAATTTCAACTGCATTCCCCTAAAAAATGGACTCTAGAACCAACTAACCATGTGAAAATCACCATTCACATATGCCAAGAATCACCCTAGAAAATAAATTATCAAATCAATGATCATAGGCTAACACAATAGCCAATCCAAGTGACAAACAAGCGTGCAACTGAGGCTCCAATCGTGATCATGTACCTGCAAAGAAAAAAAAGAACATGCAAGTATCAACCAAGAATCCAATCAATCCAAGAATATGCAAACAAAACCATATCCAAGTGGCATAAAATAAAATATAATCACAATGCCATTGTACATGCATAGACAAAACCATGATCTCAAACTAAAGATGAAATGTCATAAACTAAAATGAGTACCACAATGCCATTATACAAGTGAAAACTTGAAATAAGCTACTCTACTCTCATGTAGAGGAGCATCCACATAGATCATACATAGTCAATGCCTTAAAGCTCTAAAACTAAGGGCTTCCACACCAAAAAATATCTCTAACTAAATTTCCAAAACAAAATGAACCTCCAAAAGCGATTACGGTTTTTATGAATTTGTTGTTCTATATTTTGTTGTTTTAGGGCTAAAAAACTCTGAATCTCAAAGTTGTTCTCATGAAACATAAATAAATTTTTCTTTCCTAGGAAATGACACTTAGAGCATGTCAACAAAATGTGTGTAGCACAAGCTACAAGCAAAACAAGCATATCCTATCATTTTAATCTTCACTTGCAGCACTACTTCTCTGAATTTTCTGTTTTTGGTGACCTACACTTCTAAATGTGGACTTGTGTTCTTCTCCAAACTTGTAGTTTCTTTCTCAATATACTCATAACAATTTGAATCACTTCAATTTGATCTCTAGAACATAAGTTACAACAAAAATTTTGATCTATTATCTAAGTGATTTTAGATTGGATTTCTATATCACTCTCCATTTTTCAAATTTTCGATGGAGTAAAACTTTGAAATAGATTTTACGTGTCTTGTCACATTGTAGCTCTATCTGTACGATACATTGAGAACTTAACATCCCATCAATCCAAGCTTCCTAGCTCGAGTTATGGTTGAAATACCAACATACTATAAGAAAAGATGCCAACTTGCACATTCACCTCTTGTACCCTAAGCTTCCATTGAAGCTCCTTGAACTTCAAAATGCTATGATACCAATGAATTCTTTTGGTGGGATGAACAAGAGGACCAAGGAGGAGATGGAAGGAGAGAAGGGAAGAGAGATGCACACACTTGCATGGGAGTCTTGAAACCCACATAATCATCTTCATGAGGCAATGCTCTATTTTATATATATATATATATATATATATATATATATATATATATATATATATATATATATATATATATATATATATATATATATATATATATATATATATATATATATATATATATATATATATATCAATTAAGGAAAGAGTTGGAGAACTTAAAAAGAAGTAAACCTTAAAAGGAAGAAGAAAATGCAGTAACCTTGTTGAGGCAAGAGATCGAGGCCCTCAAACTACAAAAGGAAGAGGAAGCCCAAGCAGAAGAAATAACTCAACTTCAACTAGAATTACAAGAATTAAGGGGAGGTGGCATAAAAAATGGGCTATGGTGTACCATGTGCAGCAAACAGGGCCATGTGGTAAGCAAATGTCCATTCTTAAATGTAACATGTCAGTTATGCAGGAAAACTGGGCATGAGGCTCAAGAGTGTTCTTCAAGAGAAATGAATACACAAACATATTGGAACCATGGAGGAGCAGGAATTCAACCTCCAACCAATGTGATGGTGGCAACCCCTAATCAAGGTAACAATTATAATCCCAAGCCTCGTGGAAACTTTGGAAATGGGCCTAGAAGTCCAATTATCTGCTTTAGATGTGGAAAATGTGGGCACTATCAGAGCAAATGTTCCCTGCCAGAAAACACCCCACCCTGCGGGAATTGCCCAGAGGCTAGAGATCACGTCACTAATTGCTGCCCAAAATGTAGGCCATCAACAACACGTCCCCACATTCAAATGTTAGCTGTAAATAAGGATGAAATTATAGAAGAAACATACAGGACATCTCCCTCTACTAGGGTTGTGCAACTAGAAGAGATTGACTCCCTAGTTGTGCACACTAGAAGCAAAGGAAAGGGTCAATTGGAAGCTGATCAAGACCCTAATATGTCTAGATTCAATAAAGAAAAGAAGTCCAAGGAGGACCAGACTACACCCAATGAGCATACATACAAGGAGTTTAATACAAGTAGCAACAATATTATTGAAAATGCATTCAACAGAGTGCACAAGGAGCTTGATGCAGTAAATACACACTATGCAACCAAGGAATCAGAAGCCTTGGAGCTGCTGAAGTCGATTAAAATAGAGGTCAGTATTTTTGACTTAGTAAAGATGAATGAAAGGTTTAGGTATGAAGTCTTAGAAATAATAGATGAAGCATCCACATCGATTCTGATGGCCAAAGCTATTGTTGGGGGTACAAATAGATCTACAGGAAGTGCACCCCTGAAAGACTACAAGAGCCCCAGACTGATAGTGAATATTAATGGTCAAATTCTAAAAGGAGATATAGTAGATGGAGGTTCAGGAATCAATCTGATGGCTGAATATACTTGAAGAAGTTGGGGTTTCAACCATCAAGGGCAGCCAATTTCACGATTAGATTGGCAGATCAGAGTACGGTCAAACCTATGGAAGTATTCCCTAATATTCAGATGGAAGTACAAGGTAACACATTTGTCTTTGAATTTGTAGTTATAAGATTACCAAACGTGTAGGGAGGGTTTCCTCTCTTAATTGGAAGACTGTGGTTAAGGCATGCTACCGTAGTACATGATTGCGGCAAAGATACCATGTGGGTCCAACAGGAAGGTGCTAAATTAAGACAACTATTATTGGAAGAAGGTCCAGATCAACAAGGGCATACCAGCATGATGTAATCTATTGGTATAAATATAGATATAGATCCTATGGACATACAAGAAGACAAGGAATTGGATCTATATGATGAAGATAACATGCTAGCATGGATAGAAGCAGGTAATTCTCTTCCTTGCTTTGGAATTTTTCCATCTAGCTCAGACATAAAAGAAAGGTATGCAAAAAAAGAGGAAAGCATTCAAGTTGCTAGGTTGGGAGAACCAGCAAAAGACCACAGAAGGGGAAAGCAGTCTCCTTTACAAAGCAATATCAAGGAAGTTATTTCAGTAGATTGCGACCAAAAAGAAGGTTCAGAGTCTCAAAGTAAGAAAAAGAATACGGAAGAGGATTCTTTACCACTTCATGAGATCCCTCCAGGATGGATTCAAGATGAAGAGGTCCAAATAGACATTCAAGATGTTCCTGGTTATGATACTGAAGCTATGTGGGACAATGTAACTAAGGATGCTACTCAGGAAGGACTTACAGATAACATTATAAACAGGCATCCAGTGAAGGAGGTTCAGTTGGGCAACGAGGATAAGCCGCGTCCCATTTTAATAGCCACATGGATAGGGAATAATCTGGAGGTGCTCTTAAAGGTAACATCTTTCATGAAGTCATTTGTAGATATCTTTGCTTGGCACTACAAGGATTTGGAAGAGTACCACCTATAGAGATAGAATCCCCTATTGAAGGAACAAAACCAGAGGTAAGAGTTATAGGCTGAATCCTAAATATGTTGAAGCTGTTTACTTGGAAATTCAGAAAATGGAAGATGCAGGAATTATCATCCCTGTAGAGCATTCAGAATGGCTATCTCCTATGGTAATTGTTCCAAAGAAAAATTGAATCTATGTGGACTTTAGAGCATTGAACAAGGTCACCATCCCAGATGGATTTCCAATGCCATTTGCTGAATAGGTCATAGAAGAAGTAGCTGGACATAAACTTTACAACTTCATGGATGGATTCAGTGGATATAATCAAATATCCATCCACCCTGAGGATCGAGAGAAGACTTCATTCATTACACCATGGGGAACTTATGTATATGTAAAGATGCCATTTGGATTGAGAAATGCCCCAGCTACTTTCAATCAAACAATTAATCTCATTTTTGGACCATTGCTGCTAGAGTCTCTCAGAATTTTCATGGATGATTTTTCATCCTTTTTAGGTACTTTTGGAGAGACTCCGTTGGTTTGTTTAGAAAAGCATCTGATTCAATTACAACAAGTTTTTAAGAGGTACAGAGAAACAAAGTTGAAATTGAACACAAACAAATGCCATTTTCTGGTGGTTGAAGGTACCCTCTTGGGACATGTGGTATCTTCTAAAGGTATGGCACCTGACCTAGACAAAATTATAGCTATACTAAATTTACCTAGACCTAAATCTCCAAAAGAGATTCAAAGTTTTCTAGGACATATAGGGTACAACAGGAGGTTTATTAAGATGTATGCAGATACAGTCAGGCCATTAGCTAAGCTTATAGGTAAGGAAGTACCTTCTAAGTGGGAAGAAGAGAAGGAAAAAGCATATCAAATATCAAGGTAAAGGTTAGTAGCTCCTCCCATTCTGATCACACCTAAGTGGTCAAAACTTTTTCATATATATGTAGATGCCAATGCATATGCAGTGGGGGCATTTTTTACTCAACACAACAAAGAGTACAAACTAGACAGACCAATTCAGTATGCCAGTCAAATTTTGATCAAGGCTGAAAGAAATTATAGCACCACGAAAAGGGAGGCCTTAGCCATGGTTTTTGCTATACAAAAGTTTCATCATTACTTGCTGGGAGTGAAATTTGTTATCATAATTGATCATTACCCGCTCAAATATCTATTGAACAAATCACAAGCGACGGGTAGGGTATAGAGGTGGTTATTTTTGTTCTAGGAATTTGATTTTTCTGCAGTCCACAAACCAGGTAGAGAAAATGTTATGGCAGACCACCTATCCAGGATCAACACCATGGATCAAGCGATTGGAGTAAACGATGATTTTCCTAATGCCAATTTGTTTGCTATCCAAGCCAAGGGTTGGTATGATGACATCAAAATCTTTCTTAACACTGGATTGTATCTAGAAAAGGCAAGCTCAGTGCAAAAGAAGAGGCTACTAATCAACAACAGACCATTTACTATTATTCAAGGCAAACTGTACAGGTATGGGAAAGATGGCTGTTTGAGGAAATGCATAGAGGAGGAAGAGGCATGGGTCAAAGGCACATGAAGGTCCAGGTGGTGGGCACCTTCCAGGTCACATCATGGACCAGAGAATTCTAGATGTAGGATTATGGTGGCCCACCCTATTTAGGGACTCGAATGGCCATGCTAAAGTATGTGACATCTACCAAAGATGCAGACCTAAACCCACAAAGCAGAGAAACAACCCACTGATAGTATCTATCAATTGGCAACTATTTTAGAATTGGGGATTGGATTTTGTAGGGCCTATATATCCTCCTTCTTTTCCCAATAGAGATAAGTATTTACTGATTGAAAGAGACTACACAACAAAGTGGGTTGAAGTTGTTGTTTCACCAGATCGCACAACATAGACAGTTGCGGGTTTTTTATTCAGCCATATATTCTGTAGGTTTGGCTGCCCTTTGGAGATCTGCACAGACCAAGGAAGACACTTTGTGAATAAGATTTTGCAATAAATCTTTAACAGGCATAAAGTTGTTCATAGAACTTCATGCTCTTATTATCCCAGGGCAAATGGTTAGGTAGAGTCCACAAATAAGGTATTGATAGCCATGCTGCGAAAGGAATGTATGCTACAACCTACTGCTTGGGGTAAAGCTTATCTTGGTACACTATGGGCATATAGACTTGCCTATAAAGAAACAACTAGATTTTCCCCATTCCAACTGGTTTATGGGATAGCTCCCATAGAACCATTCGAGTTCATACATGGTTCGATCAGAACTAAAGGAGTTCAAAGAAACAGTGGCCCAGAGGTAGCAGCTAAGCTCACAACTTTGCACAAAATGGAAGAATGTCATATTCTAGCATCCAGACAGTTAGTGCAGACTCAGATCAAAAGAAAAGAAGCACATGACAGGAACTTGTGGCCCAAAAGTTTGCAACTAGGAGAGTTAGTTTTGTTACACAAACCACAGATAAATGCTCAAACTAGAGGAAAATGGACTCCCTACTGGGAAGGCCCATACAGAATCAAATCAATACTTAAGTGGGGTGTTGTAGAATTGGAAACTCTCACTGGAGAGATGCTCCCCTTAACAAACATTTCTAGGATTAAGGCCTACCATCAAATAGCATAATAGAACCAAATATAGACTACTTGGATTGCAAAATCTAGCCAAGTCGTATATAAACATTTTGTCCATTTTATCACCTTTGGGATTCTTTGGAGGAATTGTTCCTATATTTGTACCTCCCCCCTCCTTCCCCTTCCCCCCCTCCCCCCGTGTCCCACACCACCCCCCACCCCACTCCTCGCCCCACACCCCGTAGCTGACTGTGATCTCTCCTGATTATTTGAGGGGATCCTTTGATAGTGCCATCGGAAATTTTGGTATCCCGCAGTATGGCGGCACACTTGCCGGCACCATGCCATACTTTAAGGATAATGAGAAGGCCTATAGGAAATTGAATTCTTCCAAGACTTTCTGCTCTCGCCCTGGAGGCATACCTACATTTGTCCTTGTCATGCGTGGAGATTGCTACTTTGCTTTGAAGGTCTGGAATGCTCAACAAAATGGTGCAACTATCGTACTCATTGTGGATGATAGAGTTGAGCCATTAATCACCATGGATTCTCCTGGGGAAGATGCAGTAGTTGTTGAGTATCTGAATAACATATTCATTATTTCAGCCCTATTTCAGAAGGACTCTGGTGATCGTTTAAAGGAAGCTCTAGATGGGAATAAGATGGTCAGTATAAAGCTTGACTGGAGAGAGGCTCTTCCACATCCATATGCAGGAGTGGAATATGAGATATGGTCTAACAGCAATGATGAATATGGAACGAAATGTGATGTCCAAACTGACTTTGTGAAAAATTTTAGAAGACTGCCCAATTGCTTTAGAAGGGTGGCTACACTATGTTTACACCCCACTATATCACATGATATTGTCCAAAGGCATTCATCAACAACAAACAATGCAAAACCTAGTGTATCAATCAGGGTTGCTATTGTGCACCAGATCTTGAGCAGGACTTCAACCGTGGATATGATGGGAAAGATGTCGTGCTGGAGAATTTAAGTTGGCTTTGTGTGCAAAAAGTAGTAGATAAGCTCAATAAATCATGGATTTGGTGGGATTATGTCACTGCTTTCCCTATAAGATGCCCTATGAAAGCAAAAAGTATAATCAAGAATGTGTTGAAGAAGTTATTAAGTCTTTAGGGGGAATCTCTCCCCCCTCCCCCCCCCCCCCATGCCTTGAGCCAATTGAATATCTTTAGGCATGATGGTCACACGCTTTGTGTGAATAGCACATATATTGGTATCCTCAAACAAGCCAACGAGGTAGGCCTTAGAAGCCTCCTGTCTTGTGGAATGTCCTTGACAAGTTGTTGGAATGGAAGCTTGCAAATAAGCAATTCGATGCTCTTCTGATTCTTCAGAGCCACTGTGCCAAGTCCCCCCCTCTGCCCCACACCCCACCCTCTGCCCCCTCCCTCCCCACGCCTCTGCCCTCTGCACCACACCTAGCCCTCTGCCCCACACCCCGCCCAACACCCCGCAGTGCACCCCACCCTGCACCTCGTAGCACCCCCCGTCCCCCCCTCTCCCCCCTCCCCCCTCCCTCCCCCCCTCCCCCCCCACCTATGCCCTCTCCACCACACCCCGCCCTCCGCCCTCTGCCCCACACCCCGCCCGCACCCCATAGCGCACCCTGCAATGCCCCCTGTTGCCCCCCCTTCCCCCTCCCCCTGCCCTGCAATGCTCTTCCCCCCCTCCAACCCGCCCGCCTCTGCCCTCCGCACCACACCCTGCCCTCTGCCCCACACCCCGCCCCGCACCCTGCAGCATCCCCCTCTCCCCCCCCCTTCCCACCCCCTCCCCCTGCCTCCGCCCTCCGCACCACACCCCGCCCTGCATCCTGCCCTGCACCCTCCCCCCCCCCCTCCCCCCCTTATTGCCTATATAAACATTCTGCTAAATTCTACCCCCACCCCATAGGCATGGAATTTTTTTGGTAAGTTCTCCTGCCCCCCCCCCCTCCCCCCACCCCTCCCCCCCCGTTTCTTATTTAAGTATTTTTTTCCTTTCTCCTTTTGTAGACCTCAGTTTCATGCATTTTTGGAGTCGTTTTTAGGGTTTTTAGACATGAGGATTCGGATTTTGGGGTTATTTTTGCCTCATTTTTACATCTTAGGATTGTTTATAGCATCCCTATGATGCTTTGGCCTTTTACTTACATGTTTCTTATGCACTTCGTTTATGCTTGCAGCATGTGATCCTGGAATCGTTTGCCTCTATATAGCAGCACGGCTTCTTTCGCACCCTAGCAAGCTTCCTCTAGAGCTATAGAGGAGTATTCGGAGCTCGCGCCCTCCGCCTTAGGTCTCACTCGGCCAGAGTCCTAGGTATTCCCCGACCACTTGCACCCTACGAAGGTGACTGGACCACATGCACGTTTTCCGACATCGGCCCATTCACCCAGTATGCTGTACTGTCCCATCACTCCCACCTTTTCTGGGCCATCATTATCCGACTCCTCCATCTATAGTCCTCCATGTCCTCTTCCTGGTCTCACTTTCCCAGCACCCCCCACAGGTCGCCTTGCACTTCTGCCTTCCCTTACTACCCCTGCCATGAGTGAGTGAGGCTCTACCTCTTCCCATCACTTATTATTACTGACTCTAGATTTCTCGATTCCCTCTACCTCCCTTTACCTACGCCTTCACCTCACTCTCCTAGAGTCATCCCTCTAACCTCTTCAATGAGGATTACCTGCAGCAGGAAGGTATTCATCGCTTGGCTTTGATCATGTGGTCAGTGCTAGAGGGTCGAGATGTTTATTCAGCCCTCACATCGTTCCCCACTTTCCCTTCAGGAACACTATCCACCCAGATCATTGCACCCGGTATTGGTTCCTCAGTGATCACATATAGGCCGCCCGCTTTCCTTTATTCAGGCCCCTCTAAAGACGAGACTATCACATTTTGTACTCGCATGTTTAGCATACCCACAGCTTCCCCTAGGATGGTATAGCTGCTGAGAGTTTTCACGTTCCATTTCCTTTTCCACAACCCTTCTTCACACTAGCCTCTTAGTGACATTCGTATATCCGATCCATTGTACTACTTTGTACATGGGAGACCTTACCCATATGTGTCCCTCATGTATGGTTTGTTAGAGCTTCGCTTCAGATGCTTCCACGAAGCATTGCAGCGCGGTTCCAAATCCTTTTCCATATATTCCACCCCAGTCCTTGCTTGGCTCTACCAATTGCCATATCAGCTCACACCAGCCTTCTCTGCTCCCCCCCATGCCTTCCCCACTCCCTCTTAGCATGTGCACGACATCGCATCCCCACGCCCATTAGCCTTCCCCCTCCTACTTCATCCACTCCGTCCACTCGCCGTGTTTGCCCTAGGATTGCAACCTACTCCCCAGACATAGCACTCACCAGTCCCATTGTGGGGTAGCTAGCCCCCCCATCCACTCAGCCCCAGCTTTGCTACCATCCCCTCCTCTTTCAATCGATTCCACCTCCGCTTCGCACACACATTCCCCACCTCATCAATCTCTGCCCGACACCCCTTACCTATCTCCTCACAGTCCTCCCATCCGATCCCTCTGCATGGCGATGTGGCACCACACTCGGCATATCCACCTTTTCTTGACTTACTCAGGGATGCGAGCATAGTAGCATTGAATGGAGCAGATGCACCATGCATCTCACTAGATTCGATTACTATGATGGTTGCACTGCATCACCAGTATGCCTCTCTGATCGAGCGCATACATGCTTTGGTAGCTGCCCAGTGGCAGTCCTCTAAGGCAACATTGAGGGCCCTTCAGCATGAGAGGGAGAGGGCCAGGATGAGGCCAATTCCATGAATCGGGCTCTTTTGGAGATACAGTAGCGTGCATCTTTGGGCATATGCGATAGTCATGCTTGTAGGCTGGTATGATGGGAGCACGATCATCTGCATTGTTATAGGAGCATGGTTGGTGCTTGTACTGAGCAAGCGGCTATCATTCCCCCAACATTGCCTGACCTGACTCCGCATCCTAGTGATGTTACACCTGCAACGGGTTCTCATTCTCCACCAGTGCCTCAGTCCGACATCGCTCCATAGTTGTCATTCATCTACGATCTCATAGTCGACGTTAGTAGACCATTTTTTATTACATTTTCCTGATTTTGTTCGTCAAGGCTTTGCATTCTCGAGTTACCTTAGTTTAGGCGGCTATTTGTGTCCTACCCTTACCTTTCATGCCATTCAGTTGCACTTTCATGTACTTCATGCCTTTTTCGTGGAACTTTCATGTACTTCATGCCCTTTCAGGGCTCTTGTTGTATCTCCTTTTGATATATATATATATATATATATATATATATATATATATATATATATATATATATATATATATGGGCTTTTGTTATTGGTTCTTTGTGGCATATTTTGTCTGTTTGTTTATCGGGTGTTTTTGTTTCATTGGCATGTGTGGGTGTTTATGTTTCATTGGCATGTGTTGGATTTATTCATGTACAGTATAATGTTTTTCTTTTCCCCCAAGCCATTACCCTTTTATATATAATACACCTTCAACATCTTCCGTTTACGCCTACCCTTGTCCCCAACCCTTTCACTCCATACATTCTTCACTTCCTTCCCCATTTCACCGTTACAAGTCCTTACACTAAAACTTCCCCATCCAGTTTCCCCTCCCCTACCTTCCACAATCTCATCACACCCCGGATTCCTTTATCCTACTCTTCACCGCTCACTATCCAGTCGCTGCGCAAAACAATCTGCTTCCCTGTAGGTTTTAGTGGGTTTATCTTTTGGGAAAGGTACTTGCTGTCGAAATGTACTCGAATCTACTGTTTCATGTATACGCCTTTTGGGTTTTCATGGATTGTCTCTCCGGACGGAGAGCCCATTAGGTGGTGGCCAATTATTGAGCCCATAAAGTCACATTGGTCAAAGTCAACCACAATCAAAGTCAAAGGGTCAAAGTCAACAAGTTCAAGGGTCAAGGTCAACATGGGCAATTTCAAAGCGTTCGGGTGTCAAAGTGCACACGTAGTGCACAATTAGTTGTTCACAAAGGTTATCTTTTGCAGAAAGTTGGTTGCAGGTTGTAGAGTGTCTTTCTGTAATTTCTCTAAGGCTCAAAGTGTTTTTAAAGTGTTTGGAAGGTATGTGAAGCGGCATCATACGTAGAGTGAAAGTATGGCCCCCCATGTAAAATTTTGTATTGTCCTAAAGTCAATAGAGGACAAAACAAGGATTCGTTGGCTGGATTCGTTGGCTGTTGGGCACACCTTGGAGACAATCTTGAGACATACAAGAGAGGGCCAAGATGCTATGGGAGTTAGGAGCATACGTGAACCGACACCCAAGGAAGGAGTATTCTTGGTTGGACCAAGCTATTGGGATATATTCTAGAGCAAGAGAGAGAGGAAAAATATTTTTTCTGAGAGGGTATGCGTGACACAGAGAGCCATTGCAAGGTGAAAGAAGAGTGACTTAGATTGTATGCAGAGAAGGTGAAGCAAGGAATAGCAAGAGTTCCAAGGTCCCATTGAAGGTGCGCGTCGACAGAAGGTGTCCATCCCTCCTCTTATTGGAAGCTTGGTGCAAGGTGTGCATAAGGGCAAGCTTGGAGAAGGTGGAGGTCTTCTGCAGAGGTTGGCGACAGATTCTAAGTACTTTGTAATCTTGATTCATGAGCATTATTTAGTCTTTGGCATAATGCGTAGAGCATTTGGCTTATGTACAAGCTTGTATTCTTCTCTTCCTAATTGATCAGAAGCTTTCGATGTCATTAATTCTCTTGTTCTCACTCTCCATTCTCCTACAAACACTCAAGTCTGTTTTTGCACAAGAATCCTCCCAACAGGGTATAGCTCCATGTAAATTGTCTTTTGATGCCATTGACCTGCAAAAATTCAGAAAATTCATGGGAGAAGTACTCTTCCCCTCCATCAGATCTCAAAGTTTTGATAAACTTGCCAGACTTCTTCTACACCTGTGCTTTGAATTTCGTGAAGTAGTGGAACACATTTTATTTGTTTCTAATGTAATACAACCAGACTTTTCTTGAATCAATGAAGGTTACAAAATACCTATTTCCAGCAAGGGATGCTTCTCTTGTTGGACCCCAAACATCTGTGTGAATGAGGTCTAAAACATTTGCACTTACATAGGTACTCTTCTTGAAGAGCAGCCTTGATTGTTTTCCTTCTTGGCAAGCTACACAAATTTCATGTAACATGTTAGATGTAAAATTTGGTAGGCCTCTTACAAGTTCCTCCTTTGCATGTCCTTGAGCTTTTGTAGGTTGATGTTAGCAGTAGTCAAGGAACTGAAGGACTCACAAGGCAAGGAAGCTTACGAAGGGAGTCAGAGCGAAGAGAAGGCACAAGCAGAGAGAGTAGTCAACGACGATCTGGCAAGTAGGCCATTATTTTTTCAGGACACTAAAGCATATCAAAGAGGTGGACACACAAGGAGAAGGAGCAAGTAGGGAGCTCGAAGATGTGTATGTCAAATCGTTAGAAGAAATCCCTACAAAAATAGTGATTTTCATCACTAAAAGCCATTGTAGATACCATTTCATATTTTTGTAGCTCCATTTTGTGCAAGACAAGGAGTCCTTGAGCTTGAGGAGCATTCGAAGTAGCTACCTACTAATTTTCATAATTTTTAGACTTCGTTTGAGTCTTCAAATAGGCCCTAGAACCTAATTTTTAACTAGGCCGGACACTAGGTCTGGACACGGCCAAAACCTAGTCAAAAACTATAAATAGGGATAGAGAGCTCATTTTTTAGGTTAGCTTGTAATTGATTTGAACTTGTATGAGCTTTTTGAAAGTAATCTAAGAACTCCATTGCTTCTCACTCTTTGCCTTACCTTGTGTGCACGTGTGTGTGTGTATATGTGTGCATGTTAGTGTGCTTCTCACTCACGCACTTGTGCCTTCACTTGCTCGAGGTCATCATACCATCCTCATGTCTTCCCGGATTGACATTAAAGGAGGTGCTACTCATCACTGAGCTACACCAAATTTTGGCACCATTGCCGGGGATCGAGCTTTGAGGACGAGCGTGTGATGGTAAGACGTAGAGTTGAGACATTGGCGTTGTAGGTATTTTCTTTACTTTTCTTATTTTTTTCTTTCTTACCTTACCATCATCATCACCATCATCATCCTCTCCATGTCCAATCTCCATCTCCATCATGGTGAAGAATTTCAGTTTTTTGATCATATCACCTTCTCCCTTCCATTTCCTTCATTCCACTTGTGAGAGAGAGCGAGAGAGCGAATTGTGTGCACTGCTTTTTTGCATGTTTTGTGAGTGATCTTGCAGGTACAGCTGTATCAACCCTCTAGCAGGCTGTGCAGGTACGAAAAAGTTCGAAACTGTCTCTGTGTTGCCGACCTCTGACGATTGCGATCGACAGAAATTTTCGCCTTCTTGTAAAACAAAGTACACCACCATGACATGCACAAGGAGCACATTCCAAATCACTAGAAAAAGCTAAAAAATTCCGTGTCTTTCTGTCAATCGCGACCGACACCATCGATCGCGATCGATAGCCACGATCGATAGATTCTGTCGATCGCGACCGATAGAGACGACCGACTGACCCTGTCAATCGTGATTGACACCATCAATCGCGATCGACAGCCACGACCGACACCTCTGTCAATCGCAATTGACACGTCGATCGCGACCGACTGAATTTTGACGATTGATTGAATTTTTCGCACGTGTCCATCGCGACGGACACATCCCCGATCGACTAAATTTACGACGAAAATCCCAGAAAACGTGTCGATCGCGATTGACACCATCGATCGCGATTGACAGAACCCACGACCGACTTTGTCGATCGTGATTGACACTGTCAATCGCGACTGATGTGTCGATCGCGACCGACAGGCCCGACGGACACCTCTGTCAATCGCGATTGACACACCTGTCGATCGCGATTGACAGGCTTTTTCGGCATAATTTCTAGGGTTTTCTCTTGCATGTTTTTGGGGTAATTTTTGGCATACTTATCAAACAATTAGTGATTTGTGAGGTCCCTACAAGTGTGTCCTGAGAAAAATCCTGTGAACTGATAGCCTGATTGAGCCCTGGTTTAACTCCAAAACCCTGATCTGTCATAACTTCCTCATACGAAACCCGTCTGTTGTGATTCATGTTTTGTTGGAAAGCTCGTGGGGAGTACAACCAAAAGTTCCATTGGTTACGGTAAATTTAATATCAGGATTATTTAGATATTCTATTTTGAAGTAACCATACTTAGGGGGAACAAAACCAAGGGATCTCTAGGATTGTTTGCAATAGAGTCAGGGGACATAATTGATATCCAAATTACATGCATGAAAGTGATTTGTCTGTCATTTGAATTTAGGTCTTGAGCTAACTTTGGGACTTTCATAGGTCCACTGAGAGCTCTTGAAGGCATCCAAGGCAAGGGCTTTTTGCAAGCTTGAGAATCGGGTTCTCGAGCACAAAAGAACAAGGAATCAGCAAGAAAGGTCGGAATATTCTCAACTCCCTTTGTCAATTCCTAGCTTAGGCTAAGTTTGAGTAGTGCTAGGAGTAAGTCAGGACAACGATAGGCACGTGACAAGTCAAAGACTATCTAAGAAATCAAGTTCCAGAGATAACATATGTGTGACCGATAACTTTAAAGGGAAAGAACTTAACGTGGAACGATCAACTTAAGTGCGGAAAATCAACTCAAATATTCCTGACGACGTGATATCAGACAAGATCATAAACACAATAACACACTAAAAAAGACTCAAGTGACTGACACCAGTTGATCGGCAACAAGGTTGTACTTTGGTGTTGGCATACAAGCCAGATGAAGAGCATACTAGCACAACGGAGCAGTCATGCACAATACGGCAACAAGGCCCAATCATTTTTCCATGGACCATTTACAACTCAAGTGATTTTAATCACTACACAAACATTGTAAATTCCGTTTTTGGTAGAATAGACTCCATTTTGTGCAAGCCGAGGAGTCCTCGAGCTTGAGGAGTATTAGAACTAGCTACATATCAATTTTCATAATTTTTAGACTCCGTTTGAGTCCTCAAATAGGCTCTAGAACCTAATTTTTAACTAGGCTAGACACTAGGTCTGGACAAGACCAAAGCTAGTTAGAAAACTATAAAAAGATCTAGAGAGCTCATTTTTGGCGTTAGATTGTTTGTGAATTGAGCTCATGTAAGAGACTTTTTGACTAATGCAAAGAACTCCATTGTTCCTCTCCTTGTTCTTGCCTTGTGTGCGCGCGTGTGTGTATGTGTGTGCATGCTTGTGTGCTTCTCACTCACACACTTGTGCCTTCACTTGCTCATAGTCTTCCTACTAGTCCTCACGTCTCCACGGATTGACAATTATGAGGTGAATCTTCTCACGTTGGTACTCACCATTGTGCTAGAGTGACACCAAATTTGGCGCCGTTGCCGGGGAGAGAGCGTCGAGGACGAGCGTGTGATGGTAAGACGTCGAGTTGAGACATTGGAGTTATAGGTAATATCCTTTCTTTTCCTTATTTTTCTTCATTTTTTTCTTATTTTTGCATCATCATCATCACCATCATCATCCCCACCATCTCCCACCTCCATCTCCATCTCCACAAAAATTTCAGTTTTTTGGTCATATTCCACTCCCCACCTCATTTCCCTCATTTCATTGTGAGAGAGAGCAAGAGAGAGCTTGCATGCGATTTGTTTTTGTGTGTTTTCTTGAGCTTTGGTTGCAGGAACTAGCTATACCACCATCTCCAGCAGTTTGCGTAGGTACGACAGACTCTGCACAGGTCCCGGGACGACGACTTCTGTCTGTCGTGACAGACAGAAAAACTTGATATTTTGTGAATGCGTGTTTGGCACAGTAACCTACACCATTAGAGAACTCCAAATCACTAGAAGTTTCTCAAAAATTTGCGTTTTTTTAGTCTATCGCGATAGACATTGTCTATCGCGACAGACACCGTCTATCGCGACAGACAGAGACCCACGATAGAGACCGTCTATCGTGACAGACACCCGTCTATCGCGACAGACCAAATTCCACGACAGACTCAGTCTATCGCGACAAACACTGTCTATCGCGACAGACCAAAATCACGACAGACGATAGACACCGTCTATCGCGACAGACAACATCTATCGCGACAGACCAAATTCCACGACAGACTTAGTCTATCGTGACAGACACCGTCTATCACGACAGACCAAAACCACGACAAACGATAGACACCGTCTATCGCGACAGACACCGACTATCGCGACAGACCAAATTCCATGACAGACTCAGTCTATCGTGATAGACACCGTCTATCGCGACAGACCAAAACCACAACAGACGATAGACACCGTCTATCGCGACAGACCCATCTATCGTGACAGACACCGTCTATCGCGACAGACCCATCTATCGCGACAGACACCGTCTATCGCGACAGACAGCCCCCCACGATAGCTTGTGTCTATCGCGACAGACACCGTCTATCGCGATAGACAGACATTTTCGGCAAAAAAATAAGGGGTAAATTTCTTGGAAATTTTGACTAAATCTTGGGCATATTTGCATACTCAAATACTCATATACTTACAAAGGCCTTAGAAAAATGCATTAAAACCCCTGAAAGGTTCTGTTTGTCTGTTTAACCCCCTAAACCCTGAACGGTCATAACTTTTTCATACGAAATCCATTTTTTGAGCTCTAGGGTTTGAAGTTGACACACTGAGGGGTAGGTACACCAAGGGAGCTCTAGAGGAAATTTTTTAGCAATACAAAAGGGGGAACAAGGGTCATTAAAAAATGTCTGAAATAAATTTTCTGTCAATTGAAGGATCAAATTGAAGCTAAACTTGAGGTTCTTACAGGATCATCGAGAACTTTTGGTGAAAGCAAAGTAAGTGCCAAGGCGAACAAGCTTGGGAACGTGCTTCCTGGGTAGACAAGCATCACCAGAAGGAGCGACTTGAGGTTGGAACATCTCTTAACCCCCTCACTCCATTCTTAGCATAGGCTAAGTGCGAGTAGTTGTCCTAATTGACTAGGGGTACGATAGGAACACCCAAGTTTGAAGAGTCTTTAATTTCTCAAGTGCAAGGATAGGCTAAATTGCAGTTAAGGGATAACTTAAAGGAAAAGAACTTAAACTAAGCGGACACAGAACATCTAGTACGACACACTAAAGTGCTCCTGATGACGCTTAATTAAAAACAAGAAAACACATCCAAAGGAACTTAAAAGGAACAAGTGACTGGTACCAAAGAATCAGCAACGTACAAAGGGCATATGAACCTTAGGTCAGGTAGACACCTAGGGAGAGACAGACAAAGTCTTAGATCTTCAGAGGCTAGTGTCAATCATACTGCTAGGTCTTGGGCCCAGCAGTTGAGCCATCATTCGTATTACCCTAGTTCTCAGACTAGCGAGTCTGAGATGTCCCACGGTATGGAGAGACCTACAGGAAGTTCTGGGATGCCATATTTACATAGGGTGGAAGGCCCTTACAAGATGCAACTCGAGTACCTTAGGACCAACCGATTAGGTGCTAGCATCTATGAGGACGGCCTAGGAAGATCTGTGGTCCAGATTAAAAACCCTGACCAATCCATTGGACTAGAGCGCCCAGCTGTCAAGTTTGAAAATGGAGCATACTTGGACAAGGAAGGGACAATATATGTAGTCACCAGTCATCCCGATAGGACAGATGAATTTGGGAATGTGGTCCCGGAAACGGACTTAGGTGACCAAGAGCAAGGAAACATGGGCGAAGAATCGAGAACCCCCCGAGGCAAATCTGTTCTCACGAGGATTATCACACCAGAGTGGGTTCCCCAAGATAATAAGAGCATAGATCTCCTCTTGAACCGAGAGACGGAAGAAGCCTTTTGGAGATATAGACCTCATCAGTCGAGTGAGGTAGGAACAATCATGATATATGAGTTCAAAGATCCTGATATTCCAGGAAGAGTGACCTACTTAGATCACTCTTTAGAGAGGATCTTTGGGGTTACAGAAAATGATAGGCATGCTTACACTTGGAAAGGAGAATTTATTTTCCCCCAACCAAGATCGAATGTGTCCTTTGGTCTCCAAGGAGCTGGAACATCTCAAGCTCATGGGACTCAAAGAGAAAGGAGTCGAGAGAGACCTGAGGTAAGCTTTGCCAACTCTTGGGGAAGAGAAAGAACGAGAACGGAAATGAATAGAGGAGAACCTGAGGGACATAGAGCCCCAGGGAACCGAAGAAATGCCGATGATTTCCCTTTGCCAAGACCGAGAGAGCACACGAGGACCTTGAGACCGACCCAGCTAGTTAAGTCCATGAAAAACTACTTCCATGGCATTGGAGACCCCTACGATCATGTAGCTCAGTTTAAGCAAGTCTTGAGGGCTGAACAAGTTGAAGACCTGTTCACACAATACAATGCCTTTGGTTTGACCCTTAGGAACACCGCCCTGACATGGTTTCAGCCACTAAACGAGAGGCAGTTCAGGAGCATAGATCAACTTCTAGAGGCATTCATTATTGAATTCTCTAAAAGTGGCATAAGGCATAATACTTCCTCATTGATATACAGCTTCAAGCAGACCCCGCAAGAGACTGTGAGACTTGCAGGAAGAAGATTTAGGCAATATCTTGAGCGATGTCCTGGTCCTGAGTTACCCACGGCCGCTAAGCAAGTGGCTTTATTCTTGGATGGATTGCTAAGTACCAAATTGAGATCATATGTGTACTTGAAGGACCCCCGGACTATAGAAGAATGTGTACGCATGTGCATCAATATTGAGGATAAACTAGGGGAGGAGTTAGAGCTTTCCAAAATCTACAAAGATTCAGATAGTACCTCTAGCCTCTCTTCCTCACAATCCACATCAATTGAGGAACTTGCGGAAAAAGTAGCTCAAAAACTAGGTGTCTCTAGCAAACAAATTCCTAGATTTGCCCCAGTGAAGAGGTGCTATACTTGAGGTGGTGACCATATGGCAAACGCATGTCCCATCACGGCTCAACCCCAAGTGAATCCTAGCAGCCAATATTGCACCATAGAGCGAAGGTACACAAATCACTTAGCACAGGACTGCCCATACAATAAGCAAGCGGTTAGGCAAACCTACCCTCAGCCATACCCTCAACAAGGCAGATACCAGAGTCAATATTCACCACAACAGTATACTAGGCCTCAGCAAAATTACCAACCGCAATATCAGGCCCAACTGAGACCCCAGCCAGTGCTAGCACAACAACCACCTGCTCCTACTAATGTGATTCCGGTAAAGTATGCTGCTGCAGAAGAAAACCTGAATAGAGCTATAGTTCCAGTAGCACCATTAATCTCAGAAAGTGATCCCAGTGATCATAGCTTTGACTCTACACATGTTGATAGTCCCCAGGCTTACTACATGCAGTCTCCTGAACATGGTGAGTCTTACTACAGTGAGGAACCGAGTGAACCTATTTGGGAGACAGAGTATGCGAATGTCATGTACGTGAACCCCAATCCTAGACCTCAACCTAGGCAGGTAAGACCTCCATTTCCTAGAGGGCCATGCTATAGATGTCAGGGAGATCATCTCATTCGTGATTGTCCCTTGCCTCCACCTACACAACCCCAGTCAGTGACAATCCAGGGCTATTGCCAGGAGTGTGGAAAGGAGCATCTCTTACGAGACTGCCCAAAAAATCCTAATAATATGCCAAAAATCACTCCTATCAATGTGATTGGCTTAGTGGTAGACTCCACAGGAAGTGTGACTTCCACAGCCCCAGTACAAGTCATCACGAGAGCTCAGACACTTAAGCAAAACCAAGACTTAGTCCAGGAAAAGAATGCGGAGGTTAGTGAGACTGAGAGCTAGAATAAGAAGAGGACAAGAGCTTGGAGAGATAGCCGTGAACGTATGAAAAGGCAATGGGCAAGAAAGATGAGCAAACTTGAAGAAAGCCTACGAGAAACCAAAGCCAAAATCATAGAAATCACATCTCAAATGCACTCTCACGCATCCCTGCCACTACCATCCCCTTCACCCTCCATTCCTCCACCCACCAATCCACCACACCTAACCCAATGACCACCCCGAGTAGGATCAGTCTTAGCCGATCCCACTCCTGAAGATCTAGACATGATGCTTAAAGCATATCAGGCCAGAATTCAAGAAGGGCCCAATGTAACAGATCTTGAGAAATGTTACCCTAGAGCCGATCTAGAGATAGAGCGAACAAAGCTTTGTGCTAAAATGGTCGAATTGGCGCAAGCCATGTTTGAATCCAGTCGTTTGTTCAATGGCTCTAACCCCATCAGAACACCATTGCACTTTGATGGTCTATTGGATAGATTGGAGGGGTTACTTGCAAAGTCTGGAAAAGGAGCCACCTCCCAGGCTAAGGAGAGGGCAAGTGATAGAATAAGCATTCCTCCCAAGGAAGCTTATGTGCCTAACTCCACTGAACCAGACACCTCTTCTTCTATGAATCAATACACACCAGAATTCTTGCGAGAGATTCAAGAAGAGAAATGGGCTAAAGAGAGTGAAGTTCCTCCTCCCATTGAACTTGTGGATGACACACACAATCAATTCCCACAAGACCTTCCTTCCATTTATGGAGAGCAGGAGAGTGCCCAATCTCAAGAAAGATTAGACTTTGAGTCAAATTCTTTACAGGAACTACCCCATTTCACAGGCCCATGGGAAGCAAAGTCCACTTGTATGAGAGCACCTACAGTCATGGTAAGAAACGAAGATTCAGTCATACCTAGGAACACGGAGGTAGTGAAGAACACCAACGTGCAGTGCAATCTCACTTTGGAAGAGATGCTCAAGGTTAGACCAGAAGTGTGGAAACATGTAGCCAATCAAGTGCCCGAAGGAGAAAAACCACATTCCCAGGTAGGATCTCAAAGAACAGTGCCAGAATTACCCTTGGACAAGATAGGAGACATGAGCGAGGGAGAAGAAGGAAACACCTATCTCCCCATCACTCATCAGGGCTACACAACCAAGGCCATTTTGGACTCAGGTGCAGGAGTTGCAATTGTTACCACTTCCTTATGGAAACGATGGGGCAAGCCAGCTCTCAGGCCGACGAGAATGAAATTGCAGATGGCTGATGGTCACATAGAAAGACCGTTAGGACTACTAGAGGGGATAACTCTCACTACTTGTGGTGTAGAATTTGAGCACACATTTGCTATCTGTGACTTTAGCAAAAATCAAGCCTATGAGATGATTTTGGGAAGACCATTTATGCGATTGTTGCAAGTGGTACAGGATTGGGGAACCAATTCCTTGTATTTGCAACACTTAGGTGTTACAACCAAAGTCAATCTCAAGGATTACTCTCATAGAGATGTCCCTCCTATCCAATGGAACCCCATCCATAGAGCCAAAGAGGATATGGAATCAGTGCATTCCCTAGGATCAGGATCCTCATGGATGCATGAAGACACTCACTTATGGATGTGTAAGGTAGCAGTAGAAGAAGAGAAGAGAGAGAAAGCCAAGGAGGTAGGTGCAAAAGAAACCCGTAGATCAATCCAAGACCTAGCCTATGCACTTGTAGTTTTTCCAGATGAAGAATTTGAACCTCACGGCTGGGCAGAAATTCTAGCAACAATGGATGTAGCCATCAACGAAGAACAATGGACACCCCACTGTGATGAGGATGGCTATGACATTTCAGTCTTCTCCATAGAGCCCATCATGGGAGAGGCAGTTCTAGAAGAGTGCGAACCTATCCCTGATGCATTTGAGGATGCGAGTGACTCCGATCTTGAGTCAATTATTATGGACCCACCTTTTGCATCAGATGAGGAATACTTCTATGAAGTGGAATTTCAACCCCAGAGGCACGGAGAGCTTACAAATGATGTAAGGCTAGCCACACATGTAACCCCTAAGGAAGAAGGAAAGAAAAGGAAGAAGAAAGAAGTCACACCAGAAGAGGAAGAATCTTTGTTTGAGGTCCCAGAAAATTTTAAGAAGTATGAGATAGACGACAGGAGAGTCATGATTAGAATGCCTAAACGAGAGGCGCAATCGGGGGAGGCCTATGATAACAAAGAAACCACCAAGAAAGTAGTGGTAGCCATAGAAGAAGGAGAAGAGAGGTGCACTTACATAGGACATGGCCTCATTGAGGAAGAGGAGCATGAGCTGATAGCTTTGCTAAGAGAGTACAGAGATGTATTCGCTTGGAGCTACAAAGATTTGAAAGGTGTAGACCCTGACATATGCTCACATACGATTCCCATGACTACAGAGGCCAGACCCTCAAAACAAAAGCCATACACATACAATGACAACTATGCTGCCAAGATCAAGGAAGAGATAGACCGCTTGGTTGAAGCTGGATTTATCTATGAAATTGAGCACACTGAATGGGTGTCCCCCATCGTAGTGGTGCCCAAAGAGAATGGTAAATTACGTGTATGCATTAACTTGAAGAAGGTTAATGCAGCCACTATCAGGGATAGTTATCCGCTTCCTATCACCGAGCATTTATTAGAGAGGGTCGCCGGCAAGGAAGTGTACAGCTTCCTAGATGGGTTCTCTCGCTACAATCGAGTAGCCATTGCACCAGAAGATCAGCATAAGACGGCTTTTGCCGCAGAGTGGGGCATATTCGCTTTTAGGGTAATGCCATTCGGACTTACCAATGCACCCGCTACCTTCCAGAGGCTGATGTGCCATGCATTTAAAGAGTTCCTGAGGAAGAACTTAAAAGTCTATGTTGATGATCTTTGTGCTCATTCCAACATCAAACAAACCCATATTCCTGAACTCAGACAAATCTTTGACAAATGTAGAGAATATCAAGTCTGCCTAAACAAAGAAAAGTGTGTTTTCATGGTCAAGCAAGGCAAGATTTTAGGACACATAGTGTCAAAGAACGACATCTCCACTGACGAAGAGAAGGTGAGGGCTATTGCAGAACTACCTAAGCCAAAGAATGTAAAGGAAGTGCAAGCTTTCATGGGGCATTGTGGTTATTACCGGCGTTTCATTCACATGTATGCCATCATTGCAAAGCCTCTGTACGGACTTCTGACAAACTTTGAGTGGACTGAGGAATGTGAGAACTCTTTCAATGAGCTCAAACGGCGATTATGCTTAGCACCAATCTTGACTACACCAGATTGGAATAAGCCCTTCCATGTGCATGTGGATGCATCCAATTATGCCATTGGATGTGTGCTTGCACAACCTACTGGTGAAGGTAATATGGATCTTCCCATTGCCTATGCGAGTAGACAGTTGAATGCAGCTGAGCGAAACTATACCACTACCGAATGAGAGGGGTTGGGCATGGTGTATGCGGTTAAAAAGTTTAGACATTATTTGCTTGCAAATAAGTTTAAATTTTTTACTGACCACCAAGCATTGTTATATCTCGTGAACAAGCCATGCAATGCAGGAAGATTAGTAAGATGGTTTCTCTTGCTAATGGAATATGATTTCGAGGTTGTAGTAAGGAAAGGGAAGACTCACTTGAGAGCAGATCATCTCTCCAGACTCACATCAGGAGAGGCCCCACAAGGAGTATCGGATGATCTTCCTGATGCTTACTTGTTTAATTTGGAAGTAATACCTCAGTGGGCTAAGCCATTAGTGCCAATATTGACATACGGGCCTAACCACCCAGTAATAGCCACAAGGGATAGAGAGGTAATAAAAGCCCACAAGTACCACATCATGGCTGGAAGCATGTACAAGCACACAGATCAAGGGATCTTGGCTTGTTGTGTAGAAGAGGACGAGTACACTAAATGGTTGCACTTAGCACATGTAGGTGCATTAAAGCAACATTACTCAAAGCAACGAACCTTACAGACACTAAGGAGACTCGGGGTGCATTGGCCGACTATGGAGGCTGATGTCCAAAAGTTGTGCAAGGAATGCCCAATCTGCTGCACTAAACCACCTGTGGAACATGCCACTCTTTATCAAGTGTCCATAGTGCCAGATTGGAGTGAACCACTAGTATCCTTCTTAAGGACGAAAACATTCCCTCTAGACATGACTCTGGCTAGGAAAAGGAGTTTAGAACAAGAAGCCCAGGATTATTCACTCATTGGTGATAATCTATACAAGCGTGGTAAAGATGGTTACCTGAGACTATGTGTCCATGAGAGTGAATATCTCAAAATCTTGGATACTGCTCACCAAGGTGTAGCAGGGGGACACTTTGGACCAGATCGGGTAATCAAGGCAATACTATTTGCGGGCTTTTGGTGGCCAACCCTTCACATGGATGCACATACCTATGTGAAACGGTGTGATGTTTGTCAGAGAACTCAGTACCCTATACGCAAAGATGAGATGCCACTGAAGCCTATGATGAGCGGACGTGCGTTCTCTAAATGGGGAATAGACTTTGTTGGGCCTATTAATCCCCCAGCTAAGGGTTCACATGCTGAGTATATCATCGTGGCCACAGACTATCTAACCAAGTGGGTAGAAGTGAAAGCTACTACAAAAAATGATTCTCAAACAACAGCAAAGTTCTTATTTGAAAATGTATTCACGAGGTACGGATTGCCAATAGAGTTGGTGAGTGATAGAGGCACACACTTCTTGAATGAAGTCATAGAAAACCTTCTCCAAGAATTCTTGGTGATACATAAGAAATCGGCCCCCTATCATCCACAAGCTAATGGCCAGGCTGAGAGCACTAATAAGATCTTATGCAATGTGCTGACTAAACTAGTGAACAATAAACGCTCTGATTGGGACAAACAGCTACACCATGCTGTTTGGGCATACCGAGTTGCCTATAAAATAGTACTCCAAGCCACCCCCTTTCAGATGGTATTTGGCCAAAATGATGTGCTACCTCTGGACTTTTTGATACCTACATTGAAGGTAGGACAAGAGCATGACTGGACAGGCCATGAACTCTCCTGTCGAATCTTTGATCTTGAACGTCTAGGCGAAACACGATTGAGAGCTGCAGCAGGAATTTATGCAGCCAAGAAGAGGCAAAAGGCATATTTCGATGCACACGTCAAGGATAAGGGCTTGAAAGCAGGAGACCTAGTCCTAGTCTACACCTTGAAGCAACATGCACGGAAGTTAGAGAAGAGAGGTTACGCGCCAATGATTATCAATAGAATCTCCACAAGCGGCGCAGTTCAACTAGCCACTCTAGAGGGTGATATTCTACCAAGTTACATCAATGGATGCAGAGTCAAGTTATATCAAGAACCCCTCACTAAAGAGATGCTAAATCGACTCAAACTGCCAAGAAACATAAAGAAGAAGAGAAATGAATTAGAGAAGAAGCACAGGCAGAAGCTTTAGAACGCATCCGACGAATGAAATTGAGGAGACAAGGCAAAGACCCGCCTATGCCTGACACTCAAGAATCTGTAGGCTATCCTGTGGCCATGTGCGAGGCTTCAGGTGGACGTTCCCATAGAATAATCGATCGACGACCTTTTGTAACCCTAGAAGTAGGACAAGGAAAGGGTGCAAAGACTGTAAGAGCTTTGATTGACTCAGGTGCATCCACTAGTGCTGTCAAATTGTCTTACTGCCAAGAATTGCATTTAACTGTCGATCCTATAGAAGCATATCTCATAGGATTGGGAGGTGTGGAAACCCCTTGCATGGGCGAGGTGGATCTTCCCATCTCCATTCAAGACGAAGTGATGATGGTCAAAGTACTAGTGTGTCAAGATGAGGACCTCACTGAGCCTCTTGTCTTGGGTCAGGACTGGATCTATGATCATGCAGTCAACCTCAATCTAAGAAGTGGACTTCTTCAGGTATGGGTAGATCATAGCCGAATTACAGTTGAATTGGAAAATGAGGCACTCAAGGAATTAGGTAAGGCACAAACTCCTGGTCCTTCCAGGGGCGCACATGAAGTTGACAATGCTATTTTTGTCCAAAACTGTATGATGTAGAAAGAGGCTTGTCTCAACAACGGAGCCAGGGAGAGGACGGAATTCCTTTCTTTTCCAAAGACCAGAAGGTTTCAACAACCAACGGCAGATCAAATACAGAAGAAGCAGAACACCACCGATACTGGATGCCAAAAAAAGGAGCAAAGCCGATTGTTTCAGCCATGGAAACAAGTATGGAGGCGAAAAGGCGAATACCCTATTCAGACCAGACCGACCCCATGGCCAAAACCTCTTATTAGTAGTCAACAACACGACACTAATAAGAAGTCCTTCATTAATCCTTCTGCGAAAGTGAAGTCTATTTGGGTACCCAAGAAGTCAATGACGGCCAGCCCACAATCACGACAAATCTGGGTGCCTAAGTCTTGCTTGCGGGCTCAAATAGCTACACCAAGGCCACAACCGGTACAACATGTTTCACTTACTCGAACATCGGAGGCACAGTCTTACACATCACGCACGGACACATATTCTTCCATGCGCAAAAGTAGAATCACTCTTAAATGGGTCTCTAAAAAGCCTCATTCTCAAGCAGATACCCCTATCCAACTCTTCAGAGCTTCCACAAAATCAAGATCAAAGCCCATCCACTACATTTGGCAACCTAAAACTTGTAATAAACCCCCGGACCCCAGTTGTAAATCCATGCCCACCTACTAACTACATTACTCTCACACTACATCATTCCACTTAGTTCTTAGGTCCACCCAATTCCTAACTACACACACAAGCACCGAGCACTTATTAACCTACTAATCTCTCCCGAACCTCATGATAATGTTGTAATGGGGACAAAAACGGTTCTATCTTGTCCTTTACAATGTTAACACATGTTTCTATATTCTCACAGAATCAAGAGGCAAGAAGTGACATGGCAGAAGCGACAGGTCCGAGCTCACAAGTAGGAATACTTACTGCAGGAATTGATGTGGATAGTCTACCTGTTGATGTACCACCAACTGAACGACCTGTGGAGCTGCAACACCTTCAGCAGATCCCGGTACCGGATCCACCCACAGGGATCGCAGAAAGAGTCCATGCCAATTCTCATTGGTTCAATGGCATGCCAGGTCCATTAGGAGAGGCCAAGTATATATGGGAGTCTAAGTGCGAGTATGACAGATCATGGGTTCGATTCCAATTTTTCTCCAAGGAGTTTGAGACTCTATAGAACACAGAGGATCTCCAGACCATATGGCAACGTGCAGGGCTAGCAGAATGCTTTGAAGCACCACTACCTAAACCGGATGTCCTCCGATGCTATTATTTGGTCTCCACATTACAAGCTAATGAAGAAAAGGACAAACCAGGATCATTTGTTCTTCCTTCCTTGCTGGGCAACAACGAGTTAAAGAGGTTTAAACTTACCTTGGAGCTGGTGAGCTCTGCTTTGAATATGCACGGCACACATGTACCTTCTCAGAAGGATGCTCTTGTTCCTACTAACATGAAGGATAGGAAACTACTGAAGCTTAAAGACATGGCAGCACTCACACCAAACATGTCCATCCCTCTCCGTATGTGTATGCAACATTTTGCTTTCCCCGGTCAAGACCGCTTCACACAACCGCACAAAAGAATTTGGTTTGCTTTCTACTTAGCGGAGACAGGTGCGTTAGCAATTAAGCTTCCTGTATGGATTATAGATCAGTTGTATGAAGCAAATAAAAGGTCTTCTAGGAAATTAGTGGTGAACGGCTGCTGTGCTATCACACGTATTATCTACCGGTGCTTAGCATACGATGTACCCATCGAACGTGCCTTAACTTGGGCACAATTACAATTGTTTAAGAGGCTTAAGACATCCACACATCAATCCAAGCACATGAGGGGTGCGATCCCTTGTGTCCAGACAAGGGAAGTTCTGACTACTCCTGAAGTATCGCCACGAGGGGAGGCCACTGTACCTCCCTTTACCATTAGGATACCCAGGTCTGGATCTGAAACTACGACACAAGCTGCCCCTTCAGCTCCTCCTTCTCCATCTGAATTTGAATTTGCTACAACTGGAGATGCTGAAGGAATGGATCCCCAAGACTTCGAAGCATTCTTACAAAGTACACAACTCTCTGATGTAGAGTTTTATTCAGATGCAGAAGAACAAGGCACATCTTCACAAAGAAGAAGAAAATCTACAGACGGTCTCCATGTACATTGGAGTGACGCCCAGCAAGGTCAACAACAAGGACACCTAGAAGAAGAAGGAGCATATGAAGAGGGGACCACTGAAGCCCCAGCCTATACAGCAGAACTCCGAAGGCTGTATCAAATCATGGAACGAGTGCGATCGCAACAACTGCTCACTGAACAGAGCAGTAGAGTACTCATGACTCAGCTGTTGGAAGAAGCAGGAGTTGACTCAGAATATAGTGAAGGTCTCTTATTAATGGCAGAAACATATGGGGTAGAAGAAGCAGTGCGGACCGCCATTAGGAGGTCCCCAGTTCAATATGATCCACGAAGATTCCAGACACGACCACAGTCAGGTAAGAATATCAAGATCCCCATTACAACGGTAGAAGGGCCAATTATTACATCCAAACCCATCGGGACAACCTCCCAAGCAACAGAAACTGCTAGCCAAGAGCACCCAGTCACCCATGAGGAATCCACCGAGCCACTACCACCCACACCCCCACCATCGCCTCCTAGAGCAGAAGCCGTGGAGAGCACCTCGACCACTCAACCCACCGAACAAACCTTCCTCTTCCGTACTCCCATCTCTAGTTCAACCCTATTCTCCACCTCTGATAACCCAGTCTATGAAGCAACCACCATCACTACACAATCCACCGAATCGCTCATAGAGCCTGCCTTAGGACAACCATCCCCCATGCCCTCAGCCATAGGTCACCCTGACTCTAGATCCATACTCATGGGATTCCCTGCTGCCACGCAACCTTTCATGACCTCCCCGCCTCTACGACCTCAACCCCCAACCACCATCTCTCCACTTCTCCAATCCCTCCATAACTTCCTTGCTAGAACTTTTCAACCTAGGTCTCAACCCTTCCCTTTATTTTCAGCTCCCCACCCCACTTCTCATCTATTCACCACTTTCACACACACACCACCTACCATTCCAATGTACATGGTAGACCCCACACTCGCACCCACTCCTGAAAGTATGGACATTTCACCACCCACGGCACCTCCCTCTCCCCCCACGCTTCCACCTCCTCCCATTCCCCCTCCACCAATTTCACCCACACACACGTCTTCCATAGACACATCATTCACTCTTCCCCTTCCCCAATTCCCTTCCCATGCATCTTCCATTGTAAACACCACCCCCCCATCTATAGGCAATGCATTGGACACCATGCTCACATGTATATCACAGTTAAGGACAGAGTACAATCAGCTCCAGCAACATAACGCACGACTGCAAGAGCACTCCGAGGTGCTACAAAATCGTCTTCCTGCAGTGGAAGAGGAGAATGCCCACCTCCATACACAATTCCAAACTTTACAAGAGGCTCATAGCATATTGGAGGTACAGTTACAGAACATAGATCAGGAAGCAATACAAGTGGTAGAAGGTAATCTACGGACACAGCTGGAACGCAATTCAAAGCTTCAGCGAAATATGGCCCTACTCAAGCGACATCTTGCTGCCGGTCATGAAGAGAATCGACGCCTGCAATTACAAGATCAGGAAAACCTAGAAGCAGCTATCGAAAGCACACCAGGGGCACCCATCAGCCCATCAAAGTTTCAAGCAGTGACCCCCGACAATATCAAGATCATATTGGAAGACTATGCCATGCTGCTTGAAGCACATGACCAGCTAGCAGAGGAATTGGGTCAACTGAAGCAGAAACACCAAAAAGAAACAACAGTAGCCTCTCAAACCACCTCCTCCGCGGCTTCACTTCTCACAGACTCAGAGGCCTTAAAAGATCTCCAGAAATAGGTCACCGAATTGCAAGCACGTCTACTACAATATGAGAGACCACCTTCCCCTCCAGAGGCTCCCACCGACAAAGAAGTAGTACAAATTCCTGTGGAACAAACATTTGAAGAAGAATACGACCCACAACCCTTCCCAGGAGGCCAACAAACGGAAGAAGCTCAGGACACATTCGAGGCACCACGGCCTCCATGGCTACATCAAGTGGAGGAAATCGGGAGTTCTCATGAAGAGCGCACAATAGTGCAAAATTAGGCCATGAGGGTCATAGAGGAAACTGTGCTGCAATCTGATTACTTCAAGAACCTGTCATCTAGACGCCTTATCCTCTCATCTGAACTCCAATGCAGGCCTTATTATATTATTCTAGCTAATTATAATGCAGAAATACAGAGAGTCACGGGTAAGATTCCTACCTTTGCTACCCAATTTCAACCCGAAGACCTTCCTCTAGATGTGCAAAAAGGAAAAATTTATCAACCCACCTGGCGGCAGAAACTTCTAGAGACATATCCAGAAATGCTACGCACATGGAACAACGCACCTTTACATCTCCTATACAATCCATGCTATGGTCCAGTTCCACGCCACAGGTCTTGGAAGGCATTCAATATCAAAGTGTAGAACAACGCGCAATGCAAGGAATGGCTAAACTACCCGCACATTGCGCCACCACAGGGACCACCGTCAGTAGTATACATGATGGGAACAGTTCGACATTGGATACCACAATTGAAGCCCATGCCAGATGTGGCAGCTCAAATGATGCTTAAGATTTTAGATATGATGCAGGTAGTCCTGAAAACCTTTAGAAATGCAGCCGCACCACAGGTACAACTACCGGGATTTACCAATGGAAATTATGATTTGGTGTACGACATGAGCACCACCCCCAGTATTCGTGTGGCTTACGCCTGACATGCACGCATCAAATACCTCCCTGCATGTTACAAACAGACCTTCAAAGAAATGTTCAGATCAGGTTTCTGGGAGTATCACTCGGAGGTCTTCGCACCGAAGCCAACACACCTGCTCCATCTCTTTGCTTGTGAACAAGCAATGTACTCTGAGTACTACACCACACCGCAACCAGAGGTCCCTGGCGCAATAAATTGGGATGCATTGGAAGCTGATCTAGCAAGAGGCTTAAGGATAGGAGAACATGAACTTGCCACCAATGTCATCCAATACTATATCGACCACCCGATAGAACAGAGGTCTGTCAGAGGCGACAGATGCTAGGAAGGGGGGAGTGTTGGCATACAAGCCAGATGAAGAGCATACTAGCACAACGGAGCAGTCATGCACAATACGGCAACAAGGCCCAATCATTTTTCCATGGACCATTTACAACTCAAGTGATTTTAATCACTACACAAACATTGTAAATTCCGTTTTTGGTAGAATAGACTCCACTTTGTGCAAGCCGAGGAGTCCTCGAGCTTGAGGAGTATTAGAACTAGCTACATATCAATTTTCATAATTTTTAGACTCCGTTTGAGTCCTCAAATAGGCTCTAGAACCTAATTTTTAACTATGCCGGACACTAGGTCTGGACAAGACCAAAGCTAGTTAGAAAACTATAAAAAGAGCTAGAGAGCTCATTTTTGGGGTTAGATAGTTTATGAATTGAGCTCATGTAAGAGACTTTTTGACTAATGCAAAGAACTCCATTGTTCCTCTCCTTGTTCTTGCCTTGTGTGCGCGTGTGTGTATGTGTGTGCATGCTTGTGTGCTTCTCACTCACACACTTGTGCCTTCACTTGCTCATAGTCTTCATACTAGTCCTCACGTCTCCACGGATTGACAATTATGAGGTGAATCTTCTCACATTGGTACTCACCATTGTGCTAGAGTGACACTTGGGCAAAAATTGGTCTACTTAATTAGGCATATGAACCTTAGATCAGGACGACATCTAGTAAGAGAAAGACAAAGTCTTAGGTCTTCAGAGGCTAGAGTTAATCATACTGCTAGGTCTTGGGCCCAGTAGTTGAGCCACCACTCGCATTACCCTGGCTCTGAGACTAGTGAATCAGAGATGACTCAAGGAATGGATAGACCTACAGGAAGTTCAGGTGTGCCATATCTGTATAGGGTGGAAGGCCCCTACAAGATGCAGCTGGAATACCTTAGGACCAACCAATTAGGTGCTAGCATCTATGAGGACGGCCTAGGAAGATCTGTGGTCCAGATTAAAAACCCTGACCAATCCATTGGACTAGAACACCCAGCTGTAAAGTTTGAAAATGGAGCATACATGGACAAAGAAGGAACCATATACGTAGTCTCTAGTCACCCAGATAGGAGAGATGAATTCGGAATGGGATCCCAGAAACGGACATAGGTGACCTAGAGCAAGGAAACATGGGTATAGAACCTAGAACCCCTCGAGGCAAATCGGTTCTCACTATGATTATCACACCAGAGTGGATTCCCCAGGATAATAAGAGCATAGATCTGCTCCTAAACCAAGAAACCGATGAAGCCTTTTGGAGGTATAAATCTGATAGGCCAAATGATGTAGGGTCAATCATGATCTATGAGTTCAAAGATCCGGATAGCCCAGGCAGAGTGACCTACTTAGATCACGCTTCAGAGAGGATCTTTGTGGTTACAGAACATGACAGGCATGCTTATACTTGGAAGGGTGAATTCATTTTCCCCCAACCAAGATTGAATGTGTCATATGGTCACCCTGGAGCTGGAGCATCCCAAGCTCATGGAGCTCAAAGAGACAGAAGTATAGATAGGCCAGAAGTAAGCTTTGCCAACCCAGGGGGCAGAGAAAGAACGAGAACGGAAACAAATAGAGTGGAACCTAAGGTACTTAGAGCTCCAAGGAATCAAAGAAATGCGGATGAGTTCCCTCTACCAAGACCTAGAGAGCACACAAGGACTTTGAGACCGACTCAGCTAGTTAAGTCCATGAAGAACTACTTCGATGGCACTGGAGATCCATACATCATGTGGCTGAGTTTAGGCAAGTCTTGAGAGCTGAACAAGTGGAAGATCTGTTCACGCAGTACAATGCCTTTGGTCTAACCCTTAGGAACACCGCCCTGACATGGTTTCAGCCACTAAACGAGAGGCAGTTCAGGAGCATAGACCAACTTCTAGAGGCATTCATTATCGAATTCTCTAAAAGTGGCATAAGACATAACACTTCCTCGTTGATTCACAGCTTCAAGCAAACCCCTCAAGAAACCGTGAGACTTGCCAGAAGAAGATTTAGGCAATACCTAGAGAGATGCCCTGTCCCTGAGTTACCCACACCAGCTAAGCAAGTGGCTTTATTCTTGGATGGATTGCTAAGTACCAAATTGAGATCATATGTGTACTTGAAGGACCCTAGGACCATAGAAGAGTGTGTACGCATGTGCATTGACATCGAGGATAACCTAGGGGAGGAATTAGAGCTTTCAAAAATCTATAAAGATATTGATAGTTCTTCTAACCTCTCTTCCACACAATCCACATCTATTGAGGAATTAGCAGAGAAAGTAGCTCAGAAATTAGGTGTCACTAGTAAACAGATCCTAAGATTTGCCCCTATGAAAAGATGCTATACTTGTGGAGGTGACCATATGGCGAATGTATGTCCCATTATGGCTCAACCCCAAGTAAATCCTAGTAGCCAGTACTGCACCATAGAACGAAGATACACAAATCACACAGCACAAGACTGCCCATACAATAAGCAAGCGGTTAGGCAAACCTACCCTCAGCCATACCCTCAACAAGGCAGATACCAGAGTCAATACCCACCACAACTGTATACTAGGCCTCAACAAAATTACCAATCGCAATATCAGGCCCAACTGAGACCCCAGCCAGTGCTAGCACAACAACCACCTGCTCCTACTAATGTGATTCCGGTAAAGTATGCAGCTGCAGAAGAAAACCTAAATAGAGCTATAGTCCCAGTAACACCATTAATTTCAAAAAGTGATCCCAGTGACCATAGCTTTGATTCTACACATGTTGATAGTCCCCAGGCTTACTACATGCAGTCTCCTGAACATGGTGAGTCCTACTACAGTGAGGAACTGAGTGAACCTAATTGGGAGCCAGAGTATGCTAATGTCATGTACGCAAACCCCAACTCTAGACCTCAACTTAGGCAAGTAAGACCCCCATTTCCTAAAGGACCATGCTATAGATATCAGGGAGATCATCTCATTCGTGATTGTCCTCCACCTACACAACCCCAGTCAGTGACGATCCAGGGCTATTGCCAGGAGTGTGGAAAGGAGCATCTCTTACGAGACTGCCTAAAGAATCCTAATAATATGCCGAAAATCACTCCTATCAATGTCGTTGGGTTAGTTGTAGACTCCACAGGAAGTGTGACGTCCACTACACCAGCGTAAGTGATCACTAGAGCCCAAGCCTTGCAGCAGAACCAAAGTTTAGGCCAGGCAACTCCATCCGACCCGCCACCTTCCAACCCGCCTCACCTAATCCCACCACCCCCTAGAGTAGGATCAGTCCTAGCAGATCCCACTCCCGAGGACCTAAACATGATGATTAAAGCATATCAGGCCAGAATCCAAGATGGGCCAAACGTAACTGATCATGGAAAGTGCTACCCTAGAGCAGAATTAGAGCTTGAACGAACTAAAATTTGTGCTAAGATGGTGGAGTTGGCTCAAACCATGTTTGAAGCCTTTAACATATCTAGCTCAGCCAAGACACAGCTACACTTTGAAGGACTGTTAGAAAGAATAGAGAGGCTAATTGCACAATCAGAAAAGGAACACGCCTCTCAACACAAGGACGAGGCAAGTGAAAGAGTAGGTCTTCCTGCCCAGGAAGCCTATGTGCCTAACTCTATGGAGCGAGACACATCATCTTCTATGAATCGGTTCACACCAGAATTTCTACGAGAGATTCAAGAAGACAAATGAGCTAAAGAAAGTGAAGTCCCTCCTCCCATTGAACTTGTGGATGATGCACACGACCAATTCCCACAAGACATCCCATCCATTTATGAGGAGCACGAGAGCACCCAATCTCAGGAAAGATTAGACTTTGAGTCTAAATCTCTACAAGAATTACCCCACTTCATAGGCCCATGGGAAGCTAAGTCTACTTGTATGAGAGCACCCACGATCATGGTATGAAATGAGGACTCAGTCATACCTAGGAACACAGAGGTAGTGAAAAACACTAAAGTACAGTGCAACCTCACCTTAGAAGAGCTACTCAAAGTAAGGCCAGAGCTATGGAAACATGTAGCCAAACAAGTACCAGAGATAGCAAGACCTCATTCCCAGGTAGGATCCCAGAGAACAGTGCCAGAAGTACCCTTGGACAAGATAGGAGACATGAGTGAGGGCGAAGAGGGAAACACATATCTTCCTATCACCCATCAAGGATACACCACCAAGGCCATTCTAGACTCAGGTGTAGGAGTTGCAATTGCTACCACTTCCCTATGGAAGTGTTGTGGCAAGCCAGCACTCAGGCCCACGAGGATGAAATTGCAAATGGCCGATGGTCACATAGAGAGACCCTTAGGGCTGTTAGAAGGAATAACTCTCACCACATGTGGTGTTGAGTTCGAGCATACATTTGCTATATGTGATTTTAGCAAAAATCATGCCTATGAAATGATCTTGGGACGACCCTTTATGCGATAGTTGCAAGTGGTACAGGACTGGGGAACCAATTCCTTGTACCTGCAACACTTAGGTGTTACGACCAAAGTGAATCTCAAAGATTACTCTCATAGAGATGTCCCTCCTATCCAATGGAATCCCATCCATAGAGCCAAAGATGATACAGAATCGGTGCATTCCATAGGATCAGGATCCTCATGGATGCATGAAGACACCCACTTATGGATGTGCAAAGTAGCAGTAGAAGAAGAGAAGAGAGAAAAAGCCAGAGAGATAGGTGCAAAAGAAACACATAGATCAATTCAAGACCCAGCCTATGCACATGTAGTCTTTCCTGACAAAGAATTTGAACCCCATGGCTGGGCAGAAATCCTAGCAACAATGGATGTAGCCATCAATGAAGAACAATGGACACCTCACTGTGATGAAGATGGCTATGACATCCCAGTCTTCTCCATAGAGCCAATCATGGGAGAGGCAGTGTTAGAAGAGTGTGAACCTAGCCCTGATGCATTTGAGGATGCAAGTGACTCCGATCTAGAGTCAATCATTATGGACCCACCTTTTGCATCAGATGAAGAATACTTCTATGAAGTAGAATTTCAACCCCAGAGGCACGAAGAGCTTAAAAATGATGTAAGGCTAGCCACACATGTGACCCCGAAGGAAGAAGGAAAGAAAAGAAAGAAGAGAGAAGTCACACCAGAAGAGGAAGAATCTTTGTTTGAGGTCCCGAAAAATTTTAAGAAGTATGAGATAGATGACAGGAGAGTCATGATCAGAATGCCTAAACAAGAGGCACAATCAGGGGAGGCCTATGATAACAAAGAAACCACCAAGAAAATAGTGGTAGCCATCAAAGAAGGAGAAGAGAGATGCACGTACATAGGCCATGACCTGATGGAAGACGAAGAGCACGAATTGATAGTCTTGCTAAGAGAATACAGAGATGTATTCGCTTGGAGTTACAAGGATTTGAAAGGTGTGGACCCTGACATATGCTCACACACTATCCCCATGACCTCAGATACCAAACCTTCTAAGCAAAAGCCATACACATATAATGATAATTATGCTGCTAAGATCAAAGAGGAGATAGATAGATTGGTTGAAGCTGGATTCATCTATGAATTGAGCACACTGAGTGGGTATCCCCCATCGTAGTGGTGCTCAAGAAAAATGGAAAGCTGCATGTATGCATTAACTTGAAGAAGGTCAATGCAACCACAATTCGAGATAACTATCCGCTTCCTATCACAGAGCATCTCTTAGAAAGAGTAGCAGGCAAGGAAGTGTACAGCTTCCTTGATGGATTTTCGGGCTACAATCAAGTAGCCATAGCTCCAGAAGATCAGCATAAGATGGCTTTTGCCACTGAATGGGGCATATTTGCCTTTAGAGTAATGCCATTTGGGCTTACCAATGCACCCGCTACCTTCCAGAGGCTGATGTGCCATGTATTTAAGGAGTTCTTGAGGAAGAACTTAGAAGTCTATGTTGATGATCTTTGTGCTCATTCCAACATTAGACAAACCCATATTCCTGAACTCAGACAAATCTTTGACAAATGTAGAGAATATCAAGTCTGCCTGAACCCAGAAAAGTGTGTTTTTATGGTCAGGCAAGGCAAGATTCTAGGACACATAGTGTCAAAGAATGGCATATCCACTGATGAAGAGAAAGTGAGAGCCATAGCGGAGCTACCTAGGCCAAAGAATGTCAAGGAAGTACAAGCTTTCATGGGGCATTGTGGTTATTACCGACAGTTTATACACATGTATGCCATCATAGCAAAGCCTCCGTATGGACTTTTGACTAACTTTGCGTGGACTGATGAATGTGAGAATTCCTTCAATGAGCTTAAACGGCGATTATGTTCAGCACCAATCTTGACAACACCAGATTGGAATAAGCCTTTCCATGTTCATGTAGATGCATCCAATTATGCTATTGGGTGTGTACTCGCGCAACCTACCGATGAAGGTAATATGGATATTCCAATTGCCTATGCTAGTAGACAATTGAATGCAGCTGAACGAAATTATACCACTACTGAGAGAGAAGGACTAGGCATGGTATATGCGGTTAAAAAGTTTAGACATTACTTGCTTGCAAATAAGTTTAAATTTTTTACTGACCATCAGGCACTGCTATATCTCATGAACAAGCCATGCAATACAGGAAGATTAGTAAGATGGTTTCTCTTGCTAATGGAATATGATTTTGAGGTTGTGGTAAGGAAAGGGAAGACTCACTTGAGAGCAGACCATCTCTCTAGGCTCACATCTGGAGAAGCCCCACAAGGAGTGTCAGATGACCTTCCTGATGCTTACTTGTTTAATTTGGAAGTGGTGCCGCAGTGGGCTAAGCCATTAGTGCCAGTATTGACATACGGGCCTAACCACCCAATAATAAACACACAGGATAGAGAGGTAGTAAAAGCCCAAAAGTATCACATCATGGCAGGAAGTATGTACAAGCACATAGATCAAGGGATCTTGGCTTGTTGTATGGAAGAGGATGAGTACGCTAAATGGTTGCAATTAGCACATGTAGGTGCATTAGAGCAACACTACTCAAAGCAACGAACCCTATAGACACTAAGGAGACTCGGGGTGCATTGGCCGACTATGGAAGCTGATGTCCAAAAGTTGTGCAAAGAATGCCCAATCTGCTACACTAAACCACCTGTGGAACATGCCACTCTTTATCAAGTGTCCATAGTGCCAGATTGGAGTGAACCACTAGTATCCTTCCTGAAGACAAAAACATTCCCTCCAGACATGACTCTGGCTAGGAAAAGGAGTTTAGAACAAGAAGCCCTGGATTACTCACTCATTGGTGATAATCTATACAAACGTAGTAAAGATGGTTACCTCAGACTATGCGCCCATGAGAGTGAATATCTCAAGATCTTGGAAACTGCTCATCAAGGTGTAGCAGGAGGACATTTTGGACCAGATCGAGTGATTAAAGCGATCCTATTTGCAAGCTTGTGGTGGCCTACCCTTCACATGGATGCAAGTTCTTATTTGAGAATGTGTTCACCAGATATGGGTTACCTATAGAGCTAGTCAGTGAGAGAGGCACTCACTTCTTGAATGAAGTTATTGAAAATCTGCTCCAAGAATTCTTGGTAGTACATAAGAAGTCTGCCCCCTATCACCCCCAAGCTAATGGCCAGGCTGAGAGCACAAATAAGATCTTAGGCAATGTACTGACGAAATTGGTGAACAATAAACGCTCTGATTGGGACAAACAGCTACACCATGTTGTTTGGGCATACCGAGTCGCCTACAAAACGGTACTCCAAGCCACCCCCTTTCAGATGGTATTTGGCCAAAATGCAGTGCTACTGTTGGACTTCTTAATACCTACATTGAAAGTAGCACAAGAGCATGAATGGATGGGTCATGAACTCTCCTCTAGACTTTTTGACCTTGAACGATTAGGAGAAACAAGACTGAGGGCGGCTGCAGGGATATATGCAGCTAAGAAATGATAGAAGGCATACTTTGATGCCCACGTTAAGGATAAAGGTTTGAAGGCAGGCGACCTAGTACTAGTCTACACTTTGAAACAACATGCGAGGAAACTAGAGAAGAGAGGCTACGGACTCATGATCATCAATAGAATCTCAACAAGTGGAGCAGTGCAACTAGCCACATTAGAAGGCGATATTCTCCCGAGCTACATAAGCGGATGCAGAGTCAAGTTATATCAGGAACCTCTGATGGAAGAGATGCTAAGTCGACTCAACACTGCTAAGAAACGCAAAGAAGAAGAAAGACGAATTCGAGAAGAAGCTCAAGCAAGAGCATTGGAACGCATCCGAAGAATGAAGTTGAGAAGACAGGGTAGAGAGCAACCTAGGACAGATGCATATGCAGATCAAGGATATCATGTGGCTATGTGTGAAGTTTCAGGTATTAGCTCTCATAGGATAATTGATCGACGTCCTTTTATAACCTTAGCGATAGGACAAGGAAAGGGTGCAAGGACTGTAAGAGCCTTGATTGACTCAAGTGCAGCCACTAGTGCTGTTAAATTTTCTTACTATCAAAAGTTGAAATTAACTGTCAATCCTATAGAAGCATATCTCATAGGATTGGCAGGTGTGGAAACCCCTTGCATGGGCGAGGTGGAACTTCCCCTCTACATTCAAGACGAAGTAATGACAGTCAAAGTACTAGTGTGTCAAGATGAGGACCTCACTGAGCCTCTTGTCTTGGGTCAGGACTGGATCTATGATCATGCAATCAACCTAAACCTAAGAAGCGGACTTCTTCAGGTATGGGTAAATCATAGTCGAATTATAGTTGAATTGGAAAATGAGGCACTCAAGGAACTAGGTAAGGCACAAACTCCTGGTTCTTCCAGGGGTGCACATGAAGTTGACAATGCTATTCTTGTCCAAAACTGTATGATGCAGAAAGAGGATTGTCTCAACAACACAGTCAAGGATAAGACGGAACTCCCTTCTTTTCCAAATGCCAGAGGGATGCAGCAACCAAAGGCAGATCAAATACAGAAGGAGCAGAGTACTACCTATACTGGAGGCCAAAAAAACGTGCAAAGCAGAATGTCTCAGCCGTTGAAACAAGTGTGGGTGCGGAAAGGTGAACACCCTGTTGCAACCACGCCAACCCCACGGCCAAAACCTCTTATTAGTAATCAACAACACGACACTAATAAGAAGTCTTTCATAAATTCTTCTGCGAAAGTAAAGTCTATTTGGGTACCCAAGAAGTCGATGAAGGCCAGCCCACAATCACGACAAATCTGGGTGCCTAAGGCTTGCTTGCGCGCTCAAATAGTTACACCGAGGCCACACCCGTTACAACATGTTTCACTCACTTGAACATCTGATGCCCATTCTTATACATCACGCACGGACACATATTCTTCCATGAGCACAAGTAGAATCACTTGTAAATGGGTCCCTAAAAAGCCTCATTTTCAAGCAGATACTCCTATAAAGCTCTCCAGAGTCTCCACAAAATCAAGATCAAAGCCCATCCACTATGTTTGGTAGCCTAAAACTTGTAATAAACCCCCGGACCCCAGTTGTAAATCCATGCCCACCTACTAACTACGTCACTCTCACACTACATCATTCCACTTAGCTCCTAGGTCTACCCAATTCCTAACTACACACACAAGCACCGAGCACTTAATAACCTACTAATCTCTCCCGAACCTCATGTTAATGTTGTAATGGGGACAAAAACGGTTCTATCTTGTCCTTTACAACGTTAACACATGTTTCTATATTGTCACAGAGTCAAGAGGCAAGAAGTAACATGGCAGATACGGCAGGAACTAGCTCCCAGGCAGGCACCAGCCCCCAAGTCGTGGACATTGAAAGTCTTCCCATTGAGGAGGAATTGAAGGAACACCTAGTGGCATTGAGGGAATTACACGCCATACCGATTCAGAATCCTCCACAGGGGCACACAATGCCGGTCAGCAAAAACTCACATTGGTTCAGTGATGTGGCAGGATCTCTGGGTAAAGGCACTTACATGTGGGAGGCCGAGATAGAATTCAACGGGCGCTGGGGCAGGTATCACTTCTTCACCAGGGAATTTGAGAAACTGCAAAATAATGAAGGGCTGAAACCTATATGGAAGAAGGCGGGACTCTACGATTACTTCAAATCCCAATTGCCAAAGCCCGACTTTCTAAGATGCTCGTATTTGATTAGCACCCTCACTCCGAGCAAAGACAAAAAGGGATACATCACCTTTGTCCTCCCATCTCTCACAAGGGGCAATGAGCTGAAGCGCTTCAAGCTGACTATCAATTTGGTAAGGGAAGCTCTAGACATGAAAGGAATGCACATTCCCATTGAGAAGGAGTCCATGGTCCCCGACAATATGAAGAACAGGAATCTGACAAAATTAAAGGACATGGTAGCAATGACACCAACGATCACCATTCATTTGCGAATGGTCATGCAGCATTTTGCATTCCCCGCTCAGGAGAGGTTCACAATGCCACCCAAAAAGATATGGTTTAGTCTATACTTGGCCGACGCCTTCCATTTGACAATCAACATGCCCTACTGGATTATCGGCCAAATCCACTTGGCTCATCATAGGTGGTATAAAAAGCAAAAGTCTGTACTGTATGGATGCTGTGCCCTCACCAGGATTGTGTATAGATGTTTGTCTTATGATGTGCCAGTTCAAAGGGCATTGATTTGGACTAGGGTACAGGAATTTCAACGTAGACTATCAACCGCAGGGCCTCCATCAAAGAAAATGAGAGGCGCAGTTCAGATGCCCTGTGCACAAGCCCGCGGTGCAACATTGACACCAGAGACAACTCCACGACTTCCAAGGCGTGTACAACCCTTCTGTTGGAGCAAGTCTATGACAAGCCTAAGTATTGGCTTGAGTCCCACAAAGTCATAAAAGAAGCTTTAAAATGAAGACTATGTAAAGTTCACTTGTGAACTACCTCTTGTAACTTTTGAAGAGTTTACTTAATGTAAAAGTAAGAGAATCTTAAGTGGTTGAGTCCACTTGATCAAGAATGGAAAGAGGAGCCACAAATTCGTGATTTGTGGTAGGTAGAGAATCAAATCAATCATTGATTGATTGGAGAGTGATTGAGGGAAGTTAGCCTCCCAAACTCAACTATAAATAGATGGCAGTTTTAGTCGTGGTTAGAGAGACCTATGTGAAGACCTCCAAGAGCTGAGCTTTATGCCATATCAAGGTGTGATTACAAGGCACACATATGTATCAGTAAGTCATTGTATTGTACAAGCAATATACTTTCATTTTCATGATTATTTGAGTTCATCTTTCCATGTTCTTGTGAAGTGTACTACTCACTGCCATTACTCTCAGTTTTCTCAGTCAGCTTGCAGAGATGTTTTCTCTGAGCTTGGTGCATCATTTTCAGTGATTTAACTTGGTAAAGTTAGCTCTATAAGTCTACTATATGATAAAAAATTTTCATGTCATTTGGATGTTGCAATCTTCAGTTATGTTCATTTGAAGTCAACAGGGTCTGTTCATCTTCACTTCTCTGTCAGGTACCCGACTTTTTTACTCATCTTGTCAGAGCCATTTCTCAGTGGTTACTTATCTAAATGCCGTGATTTAAAGCTTGTTGGATTCAAATTACTGTCTAGTATAACCATACAAATTTTCATAATCATTGGATTTCTACATTTTGAGTTATGTTGATTTTTCTGCTCACTGGTCTATTTCTGTAGCAGCCCGTGAAAATCGGGATGATGTCATCACTTGTTAAAACTCATTCTCAGTGTGTGGTTCATTATTTTTGATGGGATTACTCTTGAACGTTAGCTCTTTAAGTTGCCTAGACTTCCCCAAGAGGAATTGAGCTAATTGCTACTGTGCTCAAGGAATTATGTAAAACACTGGGCAGGTGTATGAACCAAGAATAGCAAGTTTTCACCTCTGAGCTAACTCCAACTTATTTGTTTTGATCTATCTTTTTGAGAGTGATTTTCCAAGGTACATAGGGTGTCTAATACATCCATTGGCAAGCTAAAAGGGCCCACCATATACTCGTGGAGTTCATTTGGCTGGTGTAGATCAAGGATTTTGCAACACCTCTTCATCTTCAAGCACATACCTATCCATCTCTTCACAGTGGTATCAGAGCAAGGTTGGACAACATGGCAGATGGATTTCCTTCATCAATTGACAAATTAGACAGAGGTAACTACTTAGCTTGGTCATTAAGAATGGAAGCCTATCTCCAAGGTAGAAGTTTATATGGTTATGTGGCTGGAGATGAAGTTATGCCAAGTTTCAGGAACAAAAGTCAACCAACACAAGAAGAGCAAGAAAGATTGAGCACATGGTGCTCCAAGGATGCACTTGCAAGGTCTTATCTCCTCAGCTCTATCTCAGATTTTTTGTTGCCTCACATTAGAAGTTGTAAGACATCTCAGGAAGTGTGGGATGCACTTGAAGCTTTCTTTTCTTCAAGTACCAAAGCTAGGAAGCATCAACTATGGCTGGAGTTCACAACTCTCAAGAAGGCTCCCAAACAAAATGTGACTGATTTTGTCACAAAGCTCAAGGACATAGCGGATCAGTTGGGAAGCATTGGAGAGGTAATAGATGAAGAGCAAATTGTAAGGCAGGTCATCAATGGCTTGAAGGCAGATGATAAGTGGGAAGCATTCACCACAGCTATGGATTTGTACATGGACATGCATGTACCTGATTTCAACACACTCATTGGACAACTACTTACTCAAGAGGCAAAGCTTATCAAAAATGGAGAAAGCTCTAAAGGTAATCAATCTTCAGCTTTATACACGGATAAAAGCAAGTCTAAAGATAACAAAGGAAAGGCAAAGAAAGTGGATGATGAAGCAGGTACATATCAAGCTAACTATGCAGGTAGAGGAAGACATGGCAGAGGTAGAGGAAGAGGAGGTAGACAAGGCAGGGGGAGATCCCAAGACTCCAACTCATGTTCTATTTGTGGACTAACTAATCATACAACTGAAAATTGCTTTAGGAATTCCAGGAATCAAAGAGGCAGAGGATACAATAGAGGAAGTTATGGCTACTCAAGAGGAAGGTTCAACAACTACCATGGCAACTACAACAACTACAATCATTCAAACTATCAAGGAGGCTACAAAGGAAGGAGAGACTACAATAACTACACAGAAGACTCAAACAAAGAGGATTCATTATTGATCATGAACATGGCTATGCCACAAGGTAAATCTGATGAGCATGTTTTCTACATAGATTCAGGTTGTTCAAATCATGTGGCAGGAAATGTGGCACTCCTATCAGATTTAGAAGATCCAAGGAATAAGCATGAGGTACAAACAGGAGATGATACAAAACATCCTGTGGAGAAAATAGGCAATGTCAAAGCACCTGATGGAAACATCAACCTACTCAGTAAGGTACTCTATGTCCCTACCATTACAAAGAATTTGATAAGTGTTGGGCAGATAGTAGAGAAAGGGTTGCAAGTCAGGTTCACAAAAGCAGGAGCATTTGTTGAAGATCCAAGTCAAGGATTCAGAAGAATTGCAAAAGGTGAAAAGACAGGTAGATTGTTCACATTTGAATTACAGGACACTAGAAACATTGCTCTCTTTAATTATGGTAGTCAGACACTCACAGAATTGGAAGTATGGCACAAAAGGTTAGCACATATTGGTGAAAGGTCATTAAAGCAAATCTGCAGGGACCAAAGTGTACTTGGAATTCCTAATTTGTCAAAACAACATATGATTTATAAGTGTAGTGCATGTCAATTTGGAAAGTCTCACAGGTTACCATTCATGAAGAAAGGTTATATGCATGGAGATCTCTTGGAGTTGGTTCATACAGATGTATGGGGACCTAGCAAGGAAGCTTCAATATCTGGATCAAGGTATTATGTTTCCTTTATTGATGATTGCATCAGATGGACTATCCTATTCTTTATGAAACACAAAGATGAAGTTTTTTCATGTTTCAAAAGATATTTGGCTCTTGTGGAGAATCAAACAGGTAAATCACTAAAAAGGCTAAGGTCAGATGGAGGGGGAGAATACTTCTCCCATGATTTTGATTCTTTTCTTCAAGAAAGAGGAATCAAAAGAGAGGTAACTACAAGGTACACTCCTAAGCAAAATGGAGTGGCAGAAAGGAGGAATAGGACAATTGTTGAAGCTGCAAGGTCTATGTTAAATGAAAAGCATTTACCTAATTACTTATGGGCTGAGGCTGTATCTACAGCCACTTACTTGATTAACAGGTTGCCTTCAAAATCCCTTGATGGGATGACTCCATATGAGGCTTGGAATGGAAGAAGACCAAGCTTAGATCATTGTAAAATTTTTGGATGTATTGCTTTTGCTCATGTTCCTTCACAGGTTAGAGGCAAGATGGATCCAAAGGCAGAAAGGTGTGTATTTATTGGATATGACAACAATCAAAAGGGCTACAGGTTATACAACCCTACCAACAAAGGATTCTTGGTAAGCAGAGATGTAGTTTTTGATGAGAACAATTCATGGTATGAAGATTCATGCAGGAAGGTCAATTTACCATATAATCTTGAAGAAGATTTTCCAAAGCTTGGTAGAGAACAATCAAAGATTGAAGAACAAGACACCTCAGAGGATGATGAAGAATCTCACATGGAAAAGATCAAAGCATGGAAGTCTAAAGGTAAAGCAAAATTGCAGGAACTTGGACATGAGGCAGAATCATCACATCATGGCCTAAGAAGATCTATGACGGAAAAGAAAAAACCAGAAAGGTATGGGTTTGACACCTCATTAGTAACTAAACATTCTATCTACATAGCACAGGACATAAACCAAGAGGAGCCATCATCATTTGAAGAGGCCAAAGCAAAAACAGAATGGAAGCATGCAATGAAGGAAGAGATTGAAGCACTTGAGGAAAACAACACTTGGGATTTGGTGCCCAAGACTTCATCCATGAAGGTAATAGGCTCAAGATGGGTCTATAAACTCAAGAAGAATTCTGATGGTTCCATTAACAGGTATAAGGCAAGGCTTGTAGCAAAAGGCTTTGCACAAACTCAGGGAATTGATTATGAGGAGACTTTCTCTCCTGTGGCAAAGATGCCTACTATTAGGGTTTTGCTTAGTATTGCCTCTTCCAAGAATTGGAAGATATTTCAACTAGATGTAAAGAATGCATTCTTGAATGGTTGGATAACAGAAGAGGTATATATGGCACAACCACCTGGTTTTGAGAATCAAGTTTATCCTGATTATGTGTGTAAACTTAACAAAGCATTGTATGGTCTCAAGCAAGCTCCAAGAGCTTGGAATTTTAGGCTTGTTTCATTCTTGCAGGACAAAGGCTTTCAACCAAGCAAGGCAGATCCTTCACTCTTTATTAAAAAGAGTAATTCCGAGGTCATCTACCTATGTGTATATGTAGATGATATTATATTGACAGGAAATGATGCAGATGGTATGAAGAAGATCAAAGATCAGATGAGAGAAGAGTTCAAGATAAGTGATTTGGGTTCACTTACCTACTTCCTAGGTTTGGAAGTTGTCTACAAAGATCATGGTTTGTTTCTCACTCAAAGAAAGTACATTAAAGACATGTTGGCAAAATTCAAGATGCAAGATTGTAAGATTGCAGGTACTCCAATGGAGGTCAATCACAAATTGAGCTCACATGAAGGTGAACTCATAGAGGACATCACATCATATCAAAGTCTAGTAGGTAGTCTCCACTATGCCACATTGACAAGAGTAGATATATGTTACAGTGTGAGTGTGCTAAGTCAATTTATGCACACTCCAAGGAAACCACATATGGATGCTGCCAAAAGGATTCTCAAGTATCTCAAAGGAACCATAAATGAAGGACTTTATTATCCTTATGTATCTGATTTAGGTTTGAAGCTATTTTCTTATGCAGATTGGGCTGGCTCCAAGGAAGATAGAAGGAGCACTTCAGGATATCTTACCTTTGCAGGTTCAAAGCTTATTTCATGGTCATCCAAGAAGCAACCCACAGTTGCTCTCTCTTCTACTGAAGCTGAATATAGAGGTCTTGCCATAGCTACACAAGAAGCTATGTGGATGAAGACATTATTCAAAGATCTTGGATTGGAGTTTGGAACTCCAACTATTTTTTGTGACAATATGAGTTCTATTGATTTGGCTACTAATCCTATTTTTCATGCAAGGACTAAACATATTGAAGTTCATTATCACTATGTATGAGAAAAGTTTCTAAGCAAAGAGATTCAAATATCATATGTGTCCACTCATCAACAATGTGCAGATATTCTAACCAAAGCATTGGATGGTACAAAGCTTTGCAAATTCAAGGCTATGATTGGTTTGCAGGTAATCTTGGAAGATTGAAGACCTCAAGCATACTTGGCTTGAGGGGGAGCTGTTGGAGCAAGTCTATGACAAGCCTAAGTATTGGCTTGAGTCCCACAAAGTCATAAAAGAAGCTTTAAAATGAAGACTATGTAAAGTTCACTTGTGAACTACCTCTTGTAACTTTTGAAGAGTTTACTTAATGTAAAAGTAAGAGAATCTTAAGTGGTTGAGTCCACTTGATCAAGAATGGAAAGAGGAGCCACAAATTCGTGATTTTTGGTAGGTAGAGAATCAAATCAATCATTGATTGATTGGAGAGTGATTGAGGGAAGTTAGCCTCCCAAACTCAACTATAAATAGATGGCAGTTTTAGTCGTGGTTAGAGAGACCTATGTGAAGACCTCCAAGAGCTGAGCTTTATGCCATATCAAGGTGTGATTACAAGGCACACATATGTATCAGTAAGTCATTGTATTGTACAAGCAATATACTTTCATTTTCATGATTATTTGAGTTCATCTTTCCATGTTCTTGTGAAGTGTACTACTCACTGCCATTACTCTCAGTTTTCTCAGTCAGCTTGCAGAGATGTTTTCTCTGAGCTTGGTGCATCATTTTCAGTGATTTAACTTGGTAAAGTTAGCTCTATAAGTCTACTATATGATCAAAAATTTTCATGTAATTTGGATGTTGCAATCTTCAGTTATGTTCATTTGAAGTCAACAGGGTCTGTTCATCTTCACTTCTCTGTCAGGTACCCGACTTTTTTACTCATCTTGTCAGAGCCATTTCTCAGTGGTTACTTATCTAAATTCAGTTAGTTAAAGCTTGTTGGATTCAGATTACTGTCTAGTATAACCATACAAATTTGCATAATCATTGGATTTCTACATTTTGAGTTATGTTGATTTTTCTACTCACTGGTCTATTTCTGTAGCAGCCCGTGAAAATCGGGATGATGTCATCACTTGTTAAAACTCATTCTCAGTGTGTGGTTCATTATTTTTGATGGGACTACTCTTGAAAGTTAGCTCTTTAAGTTGCCTAGACTTCCCCAAGAGGAATTGAGCTAATTGCTGCTGTGCTCAGAGAATTATGTAAAACACTGGGCAGGTGTATGAACCAAGAATAGCAAGTTTTCACCTCTGAGCTAACTCCAACTTATCTGTTTTGATCTATCTTTTTGAGAGTGATATTCCAAGGTACATAGGGTGTCTAATACATCCATTGGCAAGCTAAAAGGGCCCACCATATACTCCTGGAGTTCATTTGGCTGGTGTAGATCAAGGATTTTGCAACACCTCTTCATCTTCAAGCACATACCTATCCATCTCTTCACACCTTCACTATCAGATTACCAAGACACAGCACTGATGGACCGAATCTAGTGTTTCCACCTGTACCAACCGACCTAGAGTTTCCTCACGGATTCACATTAGAAGACCTAACTGATGAGGAGGTAGCCAGAATAATCGAGGTTGTTAACGCGGAAGTCAAGGCAGAGCAAGCGAGTGGTCAACAAACTGCTACATACCAACCCCATCCTAGACAACCAGAGGTCGTCGAAGTGGAGGGTGAAGAAGAAGAAGAACAAGAGGAGGAACGTGGTGGACAATGAGAGGAAGAAGAGCATGAATATGATCAGGAAGCTCTGCAAGTACTTGAGGGTGCCCCGGCTTATACGAAGGAATTGAAAAAGCTCTATGATACCATCAACAGAGTTCAAGAGCAACATAGACTGTCCCTAGCAGCAAGAAAAGCCCTCATGAACCAAATCCTTGAGGAGGAAGGTGTAGACGAGCAATACCGCACCACACTTGACATGATATCTTATGCTTTAGGAGTACCTGAGACGGTGCATACCGCTCTCGCACACTCACGAAGATCGGAACGACGATACGACAGACGCCCCCCTCGGGCAAGAAAACAAATGAATGTATTAGTATCAGAACCACAAGGCACCACATCCACAACCACGAGCACAGCACACACCGTTCATGAAACTGAGGAAGCCCATACATCAAGTGCACCTCCGTCACCCCCTTTGCCACCCCCACCTCCCACTCCACCACACTCACCTCCCACTACCAGTGTAACCACTACTGTCACCACTTCAGAGTCCACTACCCATACCGAAGCACAGACCATCAGTCAACCCATGCAACCCACACACCCTATCTCGACCTCTCTTGTATACACTACTACAGACACTGCAACCACGGAAAACCCCGTTCCCCTGATTTCATTTCCTAGCGGTTCATATTCACAATTGCACACACCACTATACACTTTCACCACTGTCAGTGCACCCACAATTCCCATGTTCACAATCACTCCCACGACTGCATCCACTTTTGACTTTATGGACATATCACCCACCTCCGCACCTCTCCCTCCACCCATACACCCACCATCTCCCATTCCCCCACCACCCACTTCACCCTTTTCCAGCACAACATACACACTCCCCTTCCCTTTCCCCTTCCCTTATGCATTCAACACCCTTCCCACATCCACCCCTATTAATAATGTATTTAATAATATGTATCAGTGTATGTCTCAACTACAACAACACTACCAGCATCTTGATAACCAACATACAAGACTCCTCCGAAGCCATGAAGAACTTCAAGCACGATTCATTGATCTAGAAAGGGAAAAGCGGCTACTACAACAAAAGTATGTCACTTTACAGGAACAACATGAGCAGTTAGTAGCCAATCCACCCCAGCCAGATGCAGAAGAACAACAACAAATGGATGATCTGCTACACGCCCAGATAACAGAGAATCTCAAGCTTCGACGCAACCTGGCCCTCTTACGCAAACACATGTCTACAGCACTCGAGGAAAATAAACGGCTACAGAAACAGAACAAAGAAAACTTGGAAGCAGCAATGGAGGGTTCCCCACAGGAAATCGACCCTGAGAAGTTCAAGGCCATCCCCTCAGAAAACATGCAAATTGTGTTGGAAACCCATGCCGACCTCCTGGAAGCCCATGCAGCATTGGAAAGAGAAAGAGATGACCTATTAAAGCAACTAGCAATCCAGCAGGAGTCACCACGCAAAATCACGACGGCCACCGACACGTCTGAAGAAGTCGCAAAACTCAGAGCAGAACTAGAAGAATTACGAAATAAAGTCATGCAATACGAGCGTCAACCCTCTCCCCTTGTAGAACCCGAACCTGAAGACTTAGTGCCAATTGAAGTAGAGGAAATCTTTGAAGACCCATATGTTCCCATGTCTGCACCAGGGGGCAAGCAAACAGAAGAGGGCATGGACACCATTAAGATCGAGGCGCCTGAATGGATGCAGAGGTTAGAGAAAGTGGCCACAACCCATGATGAGAGGGTCGCAGTACAGATTGCATCAATGTCTCGATTAGAAGAGGTCATCATAAAATCGGATTACTTTAGAAATCTCTCCCATCATAGGTGGATCGGCACATCCGATGATTTGTATGTTCCATTCTGTGTCTTAATGGCAGATTACAATGCTGAAATCAAGCACCACACATCAAAAGAACCAACCTCGGCAACACAGTTTGCACCGAACGACATCCCTACAAGTGCCCAGCAGGGGAATATACGTCATCCTACTTGGAGGATCCGCCTGCTTGAAACCTACCCGGACATGGTAAGGACGTGGAATAACATGCCTTTGTATATCAAATACAACCCATGCTACTGCCCTGTCTTTCGAAGGAGGTCTTGGTTGGAATACACAAAAACTGCGCTTACAGCCAAAGGATGTGAGAAATGGCTCAATTATGTCTACTTAGCACCACCGAAAGGCCAACCTACCATAGGATATATGATTTTGACAATTCGGCATTGGGGGGTCAGGTTCAAAAACGTACCAGATGTCATGGCCCAAATGTGCCTCAAAATTTTTGAGCTCATGTTGGTCACCTTCAAGACCTTCAAGAATGTCAAGGAACCTCATCTGTCGGCTCTCGGATTTAATGAAGGTAATTCAGGACCTTGTCTACGACATGAGCACAACATCATCTATTAATGTCGTATATGCATGGCATGCACGTATAAAGTATCTACCTGCCTGCTTCAAACAGACGTTTGAAGAAATGTTTGTCACGGGGTTCTGGGAATATCATTCGGAGATATTCATTCCCAGACCATCACATTTATTGCAATTGTTTGTAGTGGAACAAGCTCTCCATTCAGAAATGTTACATATACCGCATCCAGAGGTTCCCGGGCCGGTAGATTGGGATGCTCTACTTACTGACTTGGCCAAAAGGTTGCGAATTGCAGAACATCATTTAGCCACAGACGTGGTGGAGTACTACATCCAACGGCCCACTCAACAAGGGTCTGTCAGAGACGACAGACGCGAGAGAGGGGGGGTGTTAGCAGTAGTCAAGGAACTAAAGGACTCACAAGGAAAGGAAGCTTACGAAGGGAGTCAGAGCGAAGAGAAGGCACAAGCAGACAGAGTAGTCAACGATGATCTGGCAAGTAGGCCATTATTTTTTCAGGACACTAAAGCATATCAAAGAGGTGGACACACAAGGAGAAGGAGCAAGTAGGGAGCTCGAAGATGTGTATGTCAAATCGTTAGAAGAAATCCCTACAACAATAGTGATTTTCATCACTAAAAGCCATTGTAGATACCATTTCATATCTTTGTAGCTCCATTTTATGCAAGCCAAGGATTCCTTGAGCTTGAGGAGCATTCGAAGTAGCTACCTACCAATTTTCATAATTTTTAGACTTTGTTTGAATCTTCAAATAGGCCCTAGAACCTAATTTTTAACTAGGTCGGACACTAGGTCTGGACACGGCCAAAACCTAGTCAAAAACTATAAATAGAGCTAGAGAGCTCATTTTTGAGGTTAGCTTGTAATTGATTTGAACTTGTATGAGCTTTTTGAAAGTAATCTAAGAACTCCATTGCTTCTCACTCTTTGTCTTACCTTGTGTGCGCGTGTGTGTGTATATGTGTGCATGTTAGTGTGCTTCTCACTCACGCACTTGTGCCTTCATTTGCTCGAGGTCATCATACCATCCTCACATCTTCCCCGATTGACATTAAAGGAGGTGCTACTCATCACTGAGCTACAGTTGATGTGACCCATTCGTTTATGCCATAGATCCAAATCTGCTATCCTCTTATCTCCATGTGTGACATACATTGAATTGTGTGGCTGATTTATGTCCATTGTGAACATTCTCCCTTGCTTTTTTCCTTTTTCTATGAGCTTGAAACCTACCCTTGGATCCTCAACAAAACATCCTCTTTCATTGAACCTAACTTGATAGCCTTTTTCTACCATTTGGCCTACCGAAATCAAGTTTTTGGTTATATTAGGGACATGTAATACCTCTGATAAGCACTTTGCTCTTTCATTTCCTTCCAAACTGATATCTCCCACATGTTGAATGGTATGCTCTGAGTTATCACGTGTTTTCACATGTCCTTGATGCATTGGGACCTACAAATTACTAAAAAGATCCTCTCAACATGACATATGATTGCTACATCCACTATCTATATACCATACATCTTCACTAGCTTGAGTTGTATCTTCACCATACCTCATGGCAAGTAAATAATCATTCCCTTGGCTGGATGATGTGCTTGCATAATTGTTGAAGATAAATGTACAAGCTCATTTTAACATGAGCTATATTTGGATAAATTTACCAAATATAAAGATAAAGGAAAAGAAGAGAAAAGAAAAAAAGAAAAGAAAAAGTCTAGTCAAAATTCATGATGAGTAAAAGATACAATATATGTCTTGTAGTTAGTGGCATGTAGTGGGCAAAGTGGTGAGTTAAGAAGGAGGCACAAACTTCTTCACATGCTCATTGGTTATAAAAGTGGAGTGGGAGCACATTCTAAACAAGGAGAGAAAGAGGAAAGAGCTCCCATTAGTTGGATCTATTCGTATTGTCATTTTGTCTTCCCATAGACTCCTTCCAACCACACGTCATTTTGTACATAGCTCTATTGTGAAGCTCATATCTCAGTGTATATGTAACCATTTCTTGCATTTAAATACGCATTGGAATGCCTATCTCGTGCACTCTTGGGATCTCAAATATATCGTTCAAAGCTTATATATGCTGTGAGATATCAGTGAAAGGGTGAAGTCCAGTTTTTTAGCATACCTGTGTAAATAGGTAGTCTATTTTGATCGGTTAAGTTTCCCAACCAAAACATATCCACATTGCTTGATTTTTGGTTTGTTGGAGATCTTGTGCATGTACTTTCTCTATCCCAAGTATCTCATTCAAAGGATGTATATTATGTGAGATATCTGTCAGAGAGTGAAGCCCAGTTTTTCAGTATACTTATGTGCGTAGGTGGCCTATTTTGGTCAGTTGAGTTTCCTGATCAAAACTCATCCAAATTACTTGATTTTTAGCTTGTTGGAAAGCTATTTGTGCTTAATTTTTCTTTACCAAATATCTTGCTCAAAGATATATTCAGGGAGTTATCAGTCTTGTCCAAATTAAGTTATTTATAGCTTGTTAGAAAGCTCTCTTTGTCTAATTTGATTGGCTAAAGGCACAAGTCCATTTGAGTTTTGTATTGAGAGCAGCAAGCTATTTAAGGTGCAGCTATTTGTCCAAGTGCTGGACATACAAGGGTTCACTACACATTTTCGTTACACATAGGAGAACTCATTCTCCACAGTTGGTATCAGAGCAAACTTGGTGCTGAAGCTTCATCAATAGAACTGGAGTTAAAGCAAAGCAAAAGAGGAGACAAAACAAGGGGGAGCTTCGCAAACGCAAGAGCAAAGGACAATGTAACTATTCGAGGTAACTCTCAAAATCTTTGATAGTCTTCAATGGCTGACTTGGGTCAACAAGTAGAGAAATTGGATAAGGATAACTATCTCGTGTGGAAGTTTAGAATGACCAACTACTTAATGGGCAAAGGCTTATGGGGTATTGTGAGCGGCGATGAGGCTCAACCTCAAATCAATCAAGCTATGGCCACCGAAGTCCAAAGGAAGCAAGCAAAAGAATGGGAAGAGAGGAATAGGAGAGTCATGTTCCTCATTTCACAAGTCATTACTAATGCCATGGTAGGGCATATTCAACATCTAGAGAAAGCTAAGGATGCTTGGGAAGCTCTTGAAAGGATGTATTCAACAAATACCAAAGCTAGAAAACTTCAACTCAAGAATGAGTTGAACACAATCAAGAAAAGTTCGAGTCAATCTGCAACATTCTAAGAATTACGACCACCACGTGCTTGAGAGATGACTCTCCTCCCAACCAAATGCCTCTATATATAGCTCTCTCCAGGGGACTGCCTTCTTGGGCAGGTGGATGCTAATCATCCAAGTGTCAGCCATGTAACTACATGTGCGCCAAGTGTCCAGTGGATGCTTCTAGAAGGTTCTAGAGCTCTTTGGGCAAAATACTCTTCCCATGTACCTCATGGGGATTGAACCCAAGACCTCGTCCTTCACATCCTTGAGACTTAACCACTAAGCTAAGTGGTTCACTTGTTCACAAGAGCACAAGACCTCCTAGTAAGTCTAAACTCGAGATCTTTGGTCATACACACGGATGACCAAACGGTGTCCGATTTCAGATCTGTCTGAACCGGCCAGACCCTTGGATCATAGACTTACTTTATTACATTCTTCCCCCCTTGGAAAAGATTTTCGTCCTCGAAAATAGAGCTATATACATACTGTAAGCAACCCCCGAGCCTCATGTTCTAAAACTGGAAGAACATGGTCATGTTCTAGAACTGGAAGAACATGTCTCATCTCTGTGGTGGCATCCTTGCCCAAATGATTCTAAACACTATCTCGCTTTGCACTTTGATAAACTAGTCAAAGTACAAAATAGTGAATGAATAATAAAGGTGGATCTAAACACATATCCCTGGCTAATTCACAGTTTCTGGATGTGCGATCTAGGCACAAACATGTGAATTAGGTGGATTCAAATTACTAGTCCATTTCTAGGCATAACTGGTGCATGGGCTTAGTAATGAAGGTGGGATTCTTATCCCTCGCAAGACTTTGAGAATTCTTGATTCACTTGAATTTGTTTTGGAAAACTTGAAGTTTGGTTGTCCCATACATCTAACTTTAGATGTCTGTACAATGGTTTACTTTTATCTAACAGTTACTTGATTTTTTCACCCGACTAGAGGACTACGTTGTCCTTATGAGTTTAAAAATCCTTTGTAAACTGTAGGAGAAAGTTTACCATTTTGGTGGAATCAACCATACTAACTTCACCAATTCAAATTCAAAATGAAAATTGTCCAACTTAGGACACTTTTCTCAAAGACTTGTAACTGAAAGTTCTTGGGAATTGTCAATCTGATGAGCAATTCCTAACTTCCTTATTCTAGAGTATACTGGACTCTAGGAAATTATTTATGCTATAACTTGAAGCAAAATCAAATGAATAAGTCTACTTAGACTTATCATCTTTTGAAGATTGAAAAGGTTCTTGTACATAACATCTATCTAGGATGTTCAAGTTAGTTATCTAATTCTAACCGGCTATCCCTAGTCTTTTGCAAAAAAGAATCAGATACCATATCTGAGTCAATTCCAAAAGATTTGGAAAGCGGAAAGAGATAACTAAGACTTTGTACAACCAATTCAAACTTCGCACATACATAAACTTGCTATGAGTCAAAGTCTAGTTGACTCAGGACTTTAACTTCTCAACGATCTATTTCAATAAGATATTGAAGCATTGACTTTATCTTTAAGAGAAATAAGCTAGCTTCTCAAAAAGATTCAAAGCAAATAAAAAACATCATCCAACCACAAGATACTAGTGTGGTAACCAACATCAGTGTGTCGACCCACTGAGGTTATGCTGATGAGTTTTGTATTCAAATAATGCTTCACTTGAGACTAAGTTCAGGTCACATTCAATCTTTTTGACTCCGTGAATGCAATTCTTGTGCATTTCTTTGAGTCTAAAAGAGTGAATTTTATCAAGTTACACTAGGAACTTGATGCTTGACTTAGTCAATTAAATCTTTAGTTGAAAAGATCAACTCAAAATCAAAGTCCAACTTCTTTCAGAAATTTATCAAATATTTCTGATCAATAACACTTAAACTTGAAGTGTTCTATGAAGATCTTGGAAGTTACTTACTTCATATCTTCAATTTCCTTAATCTTGAAGTTACCTTGAAGTATCGTAAGATACTACTTTCATCCTTTACGAATTAAACTTTTCCTTGAAGTCTTAATTCCCTTGAGGATGAAACCTAACTGCAAAATCCAAACTAGGACTAAAAGATAATCATCATCCCACGGTCCGATGTCCCATTCCATCTTTCCTACATCAATCTGAGTATAAAATCTGGTGTCCCATACCACCCTATTTTATATTCACATTAATGTGTGGGTGATTCTTATCCTAAAGTCTAAACATCTCTTGATAGAGTACCTTATTTCTTCAATTCTTTTACAAGAATTGGAAGTTTCAGGCATTACCTCTAACTAGATTTTCCTAGGTTTCTGATTCCTTCGCATGATCACCTCATAATCATGTGCTTTGCCTTGGAAACTTGAAAACCTCTTGACAGAATATCAATTCTTCTTTACTGGGGTTTTCAAATGAAAACCAATCAAAATTCCAAGTACTTGAATTTCTCAAATTCAAGTTCAATTGGTTATTCTTGACCAATTTTGTAGCGACAAGAGTTTATGACTTCTTGTCTTTAGATTCCTTTCTATACTGGTGCTTTTAGGTACCTATCCCGGCCGGGGCTTTTTACAGGAATCTCTCTACTGCCTTAGTCTAAGCATCCGCTCATGCTTTCTGGATTTGTACCAAAATCCCTTTAAGGATAGGCAAACACTTATGTTTTACCTTCCACAGACTTAAGTACCGTCTTCACGGTTGCAGACTACATACTTGGAATTACTTCACTCTGTTCAAACTTGGAACAGTTTACTTTTTTCACAATTTTTTTCCATTCAATAAATGGAACTTGAGTGAATCATTCCTAACGGAATTTTACTGCCAATACTTGGGCAATCTACAGAGTAGTTCTAATCGCACATTCTTGGACAATCATGGCCAAGATTGATCAAGTCTGGTTGATCTTGCGATAAAAATAAAGACTTATAGTCTTTATCTTTAAGATCTCTTTAACTATCTTTAAGCTTCTTTGCTTACCTGCAGGATTTTAGAGATCTTTCCCTTTACACAAGTCCAAGCATACACTTATGCCTCTCAGATTCCAAAGCTAAGAATCTTTGATATACCTTTAGGTTATATCACTTATTTGGACTTAAATACCAAAACTGGTGGTTAGGGATTTACTGGGAACTACTTACTATATAACTTTTCTTGAAAGATGCTAGTCTCACGTCTGGGGAGATTTTTCTTTCAAGAACTTTTTTATTCCTATCAAGTAATACTAGGCTATAATTTGAAGCAAATGATTCATCTTGGAATTTTTTGCTTTCCAGTCTAATGATTCATCTTGGAATCGTTTGTAAAAAGAATATTTGAAAGAACTTCTTTCAAATAATATCCAAAAAATTTACTGATTCAATTGTATTCATTTCTTGAGTATCAAACTAGAGACAAAATATCACATTTTGGATATGGTTTCCCATGCCACTATGAAAGTTTAAGTTGAACTTTCATTTATGTGATATCGACTTCTATTCTTGAGTTTGATACAAAACTCATTATTATTGGTCAATCTTCAGATGTTACTAGAGTCCTTTAAACATATTTCACCAATCAAAATTATGTTTAAAGTCCAAGCATCTATTGATGATTGATCCAATAGTAATGTTACTGTGAACACAACTTTGAATCTTGTTTAGGAGAAGTTCATGGATTCAAGATCCATTTCTTGGAACTTTCTACTCCTAAATAAAAAGTTCACACTTGCTTCAAGTCTTTAGGAACTTATATTATTTCTTAAAGACTGCTTAGCTAGTTGCATCATTTACCAGAGATGCAACTATAGAACCTAACATCCTTTTATTGATATCAAGGATCAATTGATGTTGAGGTTTAACCTTTGATTTTCATCACTCCTTGAGATGAAATCAAATAAAAATTTATAAAAGCTTGGTACCTTTATATCTTGGCAAAATATTTATATCCTAAAGAGATTTTGCCTTCATCATTCCTTGGACCTATCATATAATATGAATTTATATATATTTTGGGAGGAGTTCATGAATCAATTAAGATCCTCTACTTGGAACATCTTCCTTCCCAAAACTAAATTCATCTTGAACATAGTAGGAGAATGATCTCACATGAAATAGAAGGCTTGACTATTTCATATCTCTATTCCAAAAAGTCACTTACCGAGGTTTCATCATGAGATATAAATCTTGAAACCACAAGAAACTTCTTTAAAACTTTCGAAATCTTCTAAATAGAAGAGTGCTCATGGAACTTTGGAAATATAGTTGATGTTCTCATCCAACCTTGGGATGCTTGAGAAGTTACATAAAATATATAACTAATCAACTAAAACTTTATCCGCATGACTTTCTAAGTACATCCAGGACTTAGAGTCATCATACATCACAAAAGAGTTTGCAAGTAATTAAATTTTCTTGGTCATCAAGGAAATTTATTACTTAACCTTCTCTTAGTGCTTACTTATACCTAGCAAGACATCTAACATACTTAATTCTCATTAAGTATTTATGTTTGATAGTAGAGTATCGACTTGGGAAGAAATTGACTAATTACTTGAGTTGCAAACTAGAACTAGTATGTCTTTGCAACTAACTAGTCCTTGGTCTTCCCTAATGTCAAACTGCGAGCTTTACAAAGTAAGCTAAATACTAAGAGAGTACATTTTCATATCTACTTGCAAACAGCATTCCATTCTTCCATGCAAATGCATGTATCTACATGCAAAAGCATATGCTCACATGCGTATGCATGCATGTTCTTTGCATGCCCAAAAAATAATACAACAATCATGCATGAACTTGATGTACGATTTTTTCTTGTACTAAGAATGTATATCATGCAATCCTGATGCATGTATATCCTTTCCTTTGTCTAATGCACTATGATATAAAAACATACCCTTGAAGTGCAATAGAAAACTTACTCAATGGAAAGGAAATATGTATTTAAACTACCAAAATACATTCTTTGATGCACAAGGATCTTTTTGAAATCAAGTCTTTCCTTAATGCAAACTAATGCTTGAAATAAGAAATGGATTAATTCATTATTGTAATCTAGACTTAATCAATTGAAATCTTGGCTATTTCAATGTGCATCTATGATTAAGTGTAGAATAATGAAAACAAGATAAATCAAGCATTAAGGCCAAGCAGAAACTGGAAAATACTTAGCTTTGATCAAAGCTTCGTCCATCCCTTGATCCTTTGGAAGAGTGATTCATCCTCTTGATCCTTGCGAGGAGCTATTCACCATTCTTGAAGCTTCCTCATCAAGAAATAATCTTGGATGACTTGGTCCGTCGTGGTCGACTAACTTGGGCCTCCGGATCTTCACTCCACAGCTTCAAATGCTTTGCTCAATCTTTGATTCTTCTTGGATGGATGAGAGGACTTGGCTCTTTAGATGAAGAAAAAAAACTTGGCTACTACTTCTGAGCAGATTACTGCATTAGAATATTGTCTTCCCAATAGATGACAAGGAAAACTCCTTGGCGCCTTGGTCACGTCGACTTCCTCTCAATCTGGCCGCCTGGGTTCGAATCTCGCGGGCGGAAGCAGAGAAGAGTGGCTTTTTATTTGTTCTTTCTTACGATCTGCTGCAGCGCTCGATTACAAGAGAAAACGATTCTCTGCAGGCGTATGGAGCGTGAACCGCCGTCGGCAGTATGGATAGGCGGGCGTCCTTCAGTTGGGGGGGCAGGGGTTCGAAACCCGATCCCTGCACCAGGGAACACACCTTTTAAAACTTCAAGTTCGGGTCTTATTTAGCGCCGCAACTGACCATTAAGTTCTGCTGAAGAATCTTCGACGCGGACAGAGTTTGGAGATGTGATTAGGAGAGCCTCCTCTCGTCGGGGACGTCCAGGGTTCAAATCCGTCGAGCGCACACAGAGAATACCCTTTTTGAATCTTCTTCGATGGAGTCTCCTTCAGCGAACAGTCGATCTAAATAGTTCTCCTCGTTAATCAATACCACGAACGGCGCTTCTGTCTTGTGGTTAAGGCAGCGCCCTCTCAACAGAGGGGCGCGAGTTCGATTCCCACTTAGCACACAAAGATGATTTACTTTTTAATACTCTCTTGCTCTAAGCTAAAGCATGGGAACGATTGCGACACGCATCTCAATGCGGGCGGGGGCAGAATTCGCACGCCAAAAATCCGAGCAAGAAGATGAAAGCTATGGACCTGGCTCTGATACCAATGCAACATTCTAAGAATTACGACCACCACGTGCTTGAGAGATGACTCTCCTCCCAACCAAATGCCTCTATATATAGCTCTCTCCAGGGGACTGCCTTCTTGGGCAGGTGGATGCTAATCATCCAAGTGTCAGCCATGTAACTACATGTGCGCCAAGTGTCCAGTGGATGCTTCTAGAAGGTTCTAGAGCTCTTTGGGCAAAATACTCTTCCCATGTACCTCATGGGGATTGAACCCAAGACCTCGTCCTTCACATCCTTGAGACTTAACCACTAAGCTAAGTGGTTCACTTGTTCACAAGAGCACAAGACCTCCTAGTAAGTCTAAACTCGAGATCTTTGGTCATACACACGGATGACCAAACGGTGTCCGATTTCAGATCTGTCTGAACCGGCCAGACCCTTGGATCATAGACTTACTTTATTACACAATCCATAGCTAAATATACTTTGAAGATTGAGGAGCTAAGTGATGCTTTAGCTTCTATTGGCACAACGTTTGAAGACGAAGATCTTGTGTGTTATACTCTCAATGGATTGAGAGAAGATGAAAGATGGAAGCCTTTTAAAAATTCCATTAACTTGAAAGATGCATATCCAGGTTTTGAACAACTAATCCCTCATATTGTCACAGAAGATCTTAGCTTTGGTGGCCCCAAAGGAAAGGACAGCCACAACCAAATGTTATATGCAGGTCGAGGTAAAGGAAGGAACTCAAGAGGAGGCTCAAGAGGAAAAGGAAGAGGCCACAACAACTCCAACTACAATCAAAAAAATTTGAAAGACAACAAGGATGCATCAAATGGCAACACACAAGGAAGAGGTCGAGGTAGAAGTAGAGGAAGAGGCCGACGCTCCTACAATTCTCATAAAGGTATAACATGCTATCATTGTGGTAAAGTAGGACACTATGCTAGTGATTGTTGGCTGAAGAATGGAAGAACAAATGGAGGCAATCAAAGGAACCAAAGAAACTATGCAAGCACCTCAAGTGAAGGAAGCAAGGACACACTACTTGCAATGAGACATGAGTATAGAAGCTCTTGTGAAGATGAAAAAAAATGCTACATTGATTCAGGTTGTAGTAACCATATGTCATGCCAAGGAAGTTTGTTCACTAATCTACAGGTACGAAGTGGAAAAGGACGTGTTGAAATAGGTGATGATACTCAACACATGATTGAACATATTGGAGATATAAGGCTTGGAGGTACAAGTAGAGCAAAGGTTCTATCTAATGTTCTTCATGTTCTAATTTCAGAGAACTTGATTTCAGTAGGACAAATGGTAGAGAAGGGTTATCATGTCATATTCAATGAGAATGGGTGCTTCATAAAGGATCCAAAGGAAGGCTTCAAGGTCATTGCTCGAGGTAGAAGAGAAAGAAGGATGTTCACTTTAGACGTCCAACATCCACATGGAAAGGTCATGTACATTCAATGTGGGAACAAGAAGATTTCAGAGCTGGACTTATGGCACAAAAGAATAGGACACATCAACGTTCCAAAGCTGAAGGACATGAGCAAACATGAAGTGTTAAGAGGTCTTCCAAAATTTAATAGCATTGGACTACATGAGTTATGTGAAGCTTGTCAACTAGGAAAGCAAACGAGGCAGCTATTCAAGAGGAGCAATTATGTGGCCCCAGATGTCTTGGACTTGATACATACGGATGTAATGGGACCAACCCAAGAGGCATCAATGGTTGGTAATAGATTTTTTGTCACTTTCATTGATGATCACTCAAGAAAGGTATGGCTGTTTTGTATGAATCAAAAATCAGAGGTGTTTTCTATATTCAAAAGATTCAAAGTTGAATTTGAAAAAGAAACAGGAAGGTCTATCAAAACATTAAGGTCCGATAATGGAGGAGAATACTTCTCCAAAGAATTCACTTGTAGGTATACACCACAACAAAAGGGAGTAGCTGAGAGGAAATATAGGAAAATTGCTGAAATTGCAAGATGCATGCTCAACAAGATGAAGGTACCATTGTACTATTGGCTTGAAGCTACCACAACCGCAATTTACTTGATGAATAGGTGCACAACATCGGGAATACGTCACTTAACTCTAGAGGAGGTATATTCCAGTAAGAAACCTGATCTTACACACCTCAAAGTGTTTGGATGTGTTTGCTTTGTTCACATTCCACAAGAAGTTAGAACAAAGATGGAACCAAGGTAAAAAAATGCGTTTTCATCGGCTACTCGACATAGCAAAAAGGATACAAGTGTTACAACCCTAGAACAAAGAAATTAAGAGTCTCGCGAGATGTGGTCTTTGATGAACTAAGACCATGGTATGAAGATAAAGGAAATGAAAAGATTCTTGAAGAAGATTGTGATGATTATGCAGGAGCAAATCAAAGGGACCATCAACTTGCAAAGGCTCACCGTGGCAAATGCAAAACCGAACAACCAACCCTGCTACATTTGGAAGATAGATGGCTCTTGCTCATACAAGATGGACACTACCTCTCTACGCACTACAAGGAACAACCACTACAACAAGGTTTTGTCAAGGACGACAGACTCGAGAGGGGGGGGTGGAGTGTTAGCACTCAAGGTCAGAATGAGGCACACAAACATGTCAAAGAAGTGGACACATAAGAAGAAGGAGCAAGTAGGGAACTCCAAGAAGTACATGTCAAATTTTCAAAAGAAATCCCTATAAAAATAGTGATTCTTATCACTAAAAGCCACTATAAATACCATTTCATATTTTTCCAACTCCATTTTGTTCAAGCCAAGGAGTCCTCGAGCTTGAGGCATATTAGAAGTATCATCCTACCAATATTCATAATTTTTAGACTCCGTCTGAGCCCTCAAATAAGCGTTGGAACCTAATTTTAAACTAGGCCGGATACTAGGTTTGAACATGGCCAAAACTAGTCAAAAAACTATAAAAAGAGCTAGAGAGCTCATTTTTGGGGTTGGATTGTTGTGGATTTGAGATTTTGTAGGAGAATTCTTTTGTAATCGAAGCTTTCCATTGTTCCTCTCTTTGCTCTTACCGTGTGCATGTGTGTGTATGTGTGTGCATGTTTGTGTGGTTTCTTCACTCATGCACTTGTGCCTTCACTCACTCATGGTCTTCATACTAGTCCTCACGTCTCTACGGATTGACAAGTAAAGGAGGTGATACTCACGCTTGAGCTACAATTTCATTGATTATCCATAATTTTTTTGGGAACCCATATTTGTCAAGCTTTGATTGATTACTATTTTGAAGGAAATTGATTGGTGATCTTGATTTGTTTTTTAAATGTGCTTCTTTCTATTTGTATGAATAAGGTGGATATGAATATCCCTCTACATTTTCCTTATCATTACTCAATACATCTTTGGAGTTGTAGCTCAGTGATGAGTAGCACCTCCTTTAATGTCAATCCGGGAAGACGTGAGGATGGTATGATGACCTCAAGCAAGTGATGGCACAAGTGCGTGAGTGAGAAGCACACTGACATGCACACACATACACACACACGCGCACATACCGCAAGACAAAGAGTGAGAAGCAATGGAGTTCTTAGATTACTTTCACAAAGCTCATACAAGTTCAAATCATTTACAAGCTAGCCTCAAAAATGAGCTCTCTAGCTCTATTTATAGTTTTTGACTAGGTTTTGGCCGTGTCCAGACCTAGTGTCTGGCCTAGTTAAAAATTAGGTTCTCTACCCTATTTGGAGGTTCAAACGAAGTCTAAAAAATGTGAAAACTGACAGGTAGGTACTTCTAAAGCTCCTCAAGCTCAAGGACTCCTTGGCTTGCACAAAATGGAGCTACAAAAATATGAAATGGTATTTACAATGGTTTTTAGTGATGAAAATCACTATTTTTGTAGGGGTTTCTATTAAGACATACATTTCCTGGAGCTCCCTACTTGCTCCTTCTCCTTGTGTGTCCATCTCTTCTATATGTGTTAGTGTCCTGAAAAAATATTGGCCTACTTGCCAGATCATCGTTGACTTCTCTGTCTGCTTGTACCTTCTCTTCTCTCTGACTCCCTCCGTAAGCTTCCTTGCCTTGTGAGTCCTTCAGTTCCAACACCCCCCCCTCTCTCGCGTATGTCGTCCCTGACAGACCCTTGCTAGGTGGGCCGTTGGATGTAGTACTCAACAACGTCTTGTGCTAAGTGATGTTCTGCAATCCGCAACCCTTTGGCCAAGTCCGTGAGAAGAGCATCCCAATCTACCGGCCCGAGAACCTCTGGATGTGGTATACGTAACTATTCTCAATGGAGAGCTTGTTCCACTGCAAACAACTGCAGTAAATGTGATGGTCTGGGAATGAATATCTCTGAATGATATTCCCAGAATCCCATGATAAACATTTCTTCAAACGTCTGTTTGAAGCAGGCTGGTAGATACTTGATACGCGCATGCCATGCATATACAACATTAATAGATGGTGTTGCGCTCATGTCGTAGACAAGGTCCTGATTACCTTCATTAAATCCAAGAGCTAACAGATGAGGTTCCTTGACATTCTTGAAAGTCCTGAAGATGACCAACGTGAGTTCAAAAATTTTAAGGCACATTTGGGCCATGACATCTGGTATATTTTTAAACCTGACCCCCCAATGCCGAATCGTCGAGATCATATATCCTATGGTAGGTTGGCCTTTAGGTGGTGCTAAGTAGACATAATTGAGCCATTTCTCGCATCCTTTGGTTGTCAGCACAGTTTTTGTGTATTCCGGCCATGACCTTCTTTGAAATACAGGGCAGTAGCATGGGTTGTATTTGATATACAAAGGCATGTTATTCCATGTTCTTACCATCTCCGGGTAGGTTTCCAGTAGACAAATCCTCAGTGGTTGATGTATATTTTCATTCTTGGCACTTGCTGGGATGTCGTCTGGTGCAAACTGTGTAGCCGAGGTTGGTTCTCTTGAGGTGTGTTGCTTGATTTCGGCATTGTAATCCGCCATTAAGACACAAAAAGGAACATACAAATTGTCGGATGTGCCGATCCACCTATGATGGGAGAGGTTCCTAAAGTATTCCGATTTTATAACTACCTCCTCTAATCGTGACATTGACGCTATTTGAACTGCCACTCTGTCATCATGGGTTGTGGCCACTTTCTCTAACCTCTGCATCCATTCAGGAGCCTCTATCTCGATGGTGTCCATGCCCTCTTCTGTTTTCTTGCCACCTGGTGCAGGCATGGGAACGTATGGATCTTCGAAGGTTTCCTCGATTTCAATTGGCACTAAGTCTTCAGGCTCGGGCTCTACAAGAGGCAAAGGTTGACGCTCGTATTGCATGACTTTACTTCGTAATTCTTCTAGTTCTGCTTTGAGTTTTTCGACTTCTTCAGACGTGTCAACTATGGTTGTGACTTTGCTTGGTGACTCATGCTGGGTTGCCAACTGCTTAAGTAGGTCATCTCTTTCTCGTTCTAATGCTGCATGGGCCTCCAGGAGGTCGGCATGGGTTTCTAACACAATTTGCATATTCTCAGAGGGAATGGCCTTGAATTTCTCTGGGTCGATTTCCTGTGGGGAACCCTCCATGGCTGCTTCCAAGTTTTCTTCATTCTGTTTCTGCAGCCGTTTATTCTCTTCGAGTGCTGTAGACATGTGTTTGCGGAGGAGGGCCAGGTTGCATCTAAGCTTGAGATTCTCCGTTATCTGGGAGTGTAGCAATTCATCCATATGCTGCCTTTCTTCTGCATCTGACTGGGGTGGGTTGGCTACTAACTGTTCGTGTTGTTCCTGTAAAGTGGCGTGCTGTTGTTGTAGTAGCTGCTATTCCCTTTCGAGATCAATGAATCGTAGTTGAAGTTCCTCATGGCTTCGAAAGAGTCGCGTATGTTGGTTATCAAGATGCTGGTAGTGTTGTTGTAGTTGCGACATACACTGATACATATTATTAAATACATTATTAATAGGGGTGGATGCGGGAAGGGTGTTGAATGCAGAAGGGAAGGGAAAGGGGAAGGGGAATGGAAGTGTGGATGCGGTGCTGGAAAATGGTGAAGTGGGAGGTGGGGGAATGGGAGATGGTGGGTGTATGGGGGGAGGGAGAGGTGCGGAGGTGGGTGAGATGTCCATAAATTCAACAGTGGATGCAGTAGTGGGAGTGATTGTGAATATTGGAATTGTGGGTGCGGTGATGGTGGTCAAAGTGTACAGTGGTGAGTGCAATTGTGAATATGAACTGCCCGGAAGTGTGATCGGGGGGTTGAGATTTTCTGTGGCAGCAGTTAGAACTATTGTTTCAGTGGCTGTATAGACAAAAGAAGTGGAGATAGGGTGTGTGGGTTGTGTGATGGTCTGTGCTTCGGTATGGGTAGTGGACTCGGAGGCGGTGACAGTAGTGGTTACACTGGTTGTGGAATTGGAGGGAGGTGAATGTGGTGGAGTTGGAGGTAGGGGTGGCAAAGGGGGTGACGGGGGTGCACTTGATATATGGGTTTCCTCAGTATCATGAACGGTGTGTGCGGTGCCCGTGGTTGTGGATGTGCCTTGTGGTTCTGATACTAATACGTTCATCTGCTTTCCTGACCGAGGGGGGCGTCTGCCGTATCGTCGCTCCGTTCTTCGTGATTGTGCAAGGGCGGTATGAACCGCCTCAGGTACTCCTAAAGCATCAGATATCATGTCAAGAGTGGCGCAGTATTGCTCGTCTACGCCTTCCTCCTCAAGGATTTGATTCATGAGGGCTTTGCCTGCTACTAGGGACAGTCTATGTTGCTCTTGAACTCTGTTCATGGTATCATAGAGCTTTTTCAATGCCTTCGTATAAGCTTGAGCACCTTCAAGTACCTGCAGAGCTTCCTGATCATATTCCTGCTCTTCTTCCTCGGATTGTCCATCATATTCCTCCTCTTGTTCTTCTTCTTCTTCACCCTCCACATTGACGACATCTGGTTGCTTGGGATGGGGTTGGTCTGTAGCAGTTTGTTGTCCGCTAGCTTGCTCTGCCTCGACTTCCGCGTTAACAGCTTCGATTATTCTGGCTACCTCCTCATCAGTTAGGTCTTCTAATGTTAATCCATGAGGAAACTCTAGGTTGGTTGGTACAGGTGGGAACACCAGATTCGGTCCGTCAGTGCTGTGTCTTGGTAACCTGATAGTAAAGGGTTGTACCCGCCTCGAAAGTCATGGGGTTGTCTCTAGTGTCAGTGTCGCACCGCGGGCTTGTGCACAGGGCATCTGAACGGCGCCTCATTTTCTTGGAGGGTGGCCCTGCGGAGGATAATCTGCGCTGAAACTCCTGTACCCTGGTTCAAATGAGTGCCCTTTGCACTGGCACATCATACGCAAGACATCTATACACAATCCTGGTGAGGGCACAGCATCCATACAGTATAGACTTTTGTTTCTTATACCACCTTTGATGGGCCAAGTGGATTTGGTCAATAATCCAGTGGGGCATGTTGATTGTCAAATCAAAAGCGTAAGCCAAGTATAGACTAAACCATATCTTCTTAGGTGGCATTGTGAACCTCTCTTGAGCGGGAAATGCAAAATGTTGCATGACCATTCGCAAGTGAATGGCAATTGTAGGTGTCATTGCCACCATGTCCTTTAACTTCGTTAGATTCCTTTTCTTCATATTGTCGGGGACCATAGTCTCTTTCTCCGTAGGAATGTGCATACCTTTCATGTCTGGAGCTTCCCGTACCAAATTGATAGTCAACCTGAAATGCTTCAGTTCATTGCCCCTTGTGAGAGATGGGAGGACAAAGGAGCTGTATCCCTTTTTGTCTTTGCTTGGAGTGAGGGTGCTAATCAAATAAGAGCACCTTAGAAAATCAGGCTTTGGCAATTGGAATTTGAAGTAATCGTAGAGCCCCGCCTTCTTCCATATAGGTTTCAGTCCTTCATTATTCTGCAGTCTCTCAAATTCCCTGGTGAAAAAGTGATATCTGCCCCAGCGCCCATTGAATTCTATCTCGGCCTCCCACATGGAAGTGCCTTCACCTAGGGGTCCTGCCACATCACTGAGCCAATGTGAGTTTTTGCTGACCGGCATTGTGTGCCCCTGTGGAGGATTCTGAACCGGTATGGCGTGCAATGCTCTCAATGCCACTGGTCATTCCTTCAATTCCTCCTCGACGGGAAGGCTTTCAATGTCCACGACTTGGGGGTGGTGCCTGCTTGGGAGCTAGTTCCTGCCATGTCTGCCATGTTACTTTTTGCCTCCTGATTCTGTGAGAATATAGAAACATGTGTTAACATTGTAAAGGACAAGATAGAACCGTTTTTGTCCCCATTACAACATTAACATGAGGTTCGGGAGAGATTAGTAGGCTATTAAGTGCTCAATGCTTGTGTGTGTAGTTAGGGATTGGTTAGACCTAGGAGCTAGGTGGAATGATGTAGTGTGAGAGTGACGTAGTTAGTAGGTGGGCATGGATTTACAATTGGGGTCTGGGGGTTTATTACAAGTTTTAGGTTGCCAAATGCAATGGATGGGCTTTGATCTAGATTTTGTGGAGACTCTGGAGAGTTTGTTAGGAGTATCGGCTTGGCACTGAGGCTTTTTAGGGACCCATTTACAAGTGATTCTACTTGATTTCATGGAAGAATATGTGTCCGTGCGTGACGTGTAAGACTGGGCCTCAGATGTTTGAGTGAGTGAAACATGTTGTACCGGGTGTGGCTTTGGTGTAGCTATTTGAGCCCGCAAGCAAGCCTTAGGCACCCAGATTTGTCATGATTGTGGGCTGGCCTTCAACGACTTCTTGGGTATCCAAATAGACTTTACTTTCGCAGAAGAATTTATGAAAGACTTCTTATTAGTGTCGTGTTGTTGACTACTAATAAGAGGTCTTGGCCGTGGGGTTGGCCTGGTCGCAACAGGGTGTTCGCCTTTCCGCACCCACGCTTGTTTCAACGGCTGAGATATTCTGCTTCGCACGTGTTTTTGGCCTCCAGTATAGGTGGTACTCTGCTCCTTCTGTATTGGATCTGCCTTTGGTTGCTGCATTCCTCTGGTCTTTGGGAAAGAAGGGAGTGCCGTCTTATCCTTGACTTCGTTGTTGAGACAATCCTCTTTCTACATCATACAGTTTTGGACAAGAACAACATTGTCAACTTCATGTGCACCCCTGGAAGGACAAGGAGTTCATGCCTTACCTAGTTCCTTGAGTGCCTCATTTTCCAATTCACCTGTAATTCGACTATGATTTACCCATACCTGAAGAAGTCCACTCCTTAGGTTTAGGTTGACTGCATGATCATAGATCCAATCCTAACCCAAGACAAGAGGTTCAGTGAGGTCTTCATCTTGACACACTAGTACTTTGACTGTCATTGCTTCGTCTTGAATATAGAGGGGAAGTTCCACCTCGCCCATGCAAGGGGTTTCCACACCTCCCAATCCTATAAGATATGCTTCTATAGGATTGACAGTTAATTTCTATTCTTGACAGTAAGACAATTTGACAGCACTAGTGGCTGCACCTGAGTCAATCAAGGCTCTTACAGTCCTTGCACCCTTTCCTTGTCCTATATCTAAGGCTATAAAACGACGTCGATCAATTATCCTATGAGAGCTGATACCTGAAACTTCAGACATAGCCACGTGATATCCTTGATCTGCATATGCATCTGGCCTAGGTTGCTCTCTGCCTTGTCTTCTTAATTTCATTCTCCGTATGCGCTCTAATGCTTCTGCTTGAGCTTCTTCTCGAATTCGCTTTTCTTCTTCTTTGCGTTTCTTAGCAGTATTGAGTCGACTTAGCATTTCCTCTATGAGAGGTTCCTGATATAACTTGACTCTGCATCCGCTTATGTAGCTTGGGAGAACATCGCCTTCTAATGTGGCTAGTTGCACTTCTCCACTTGTTGAGATTCTATTAATGATCATGGGTCCGTAGCCTCTCTTCTCCAGTTTCCTTGCATGTTGTTTTAACATGTATACTAGTACTAGGTCGTCTGCCTTCAAACCTTTATCCTTAACGTGGGCATCAAAGTAGGCCTTTTGTCGTTTCTTAGCTGCATATATCCCTGCAGCCGCCCTCAGTCGTGTTTCTCCTAATCGTTCAAGGTCAAAAAGTCTAGAGGAGAGTTCATGACCTGTCCATTCGTGCTCTTGTGCTACTTTCAGTGTAGGTATTAAGAAGTCCAACGGTAGCACTGCATTTTGGCCAAATACCATTTGAAAGGGGGTGGCTTGGAGTACCGTTTTGGAGGCGACTCTGTATGCCCAAACAGCATGGTGTAGCTGTTTGTCCCAATCAGAGCGTTTATTGTTCACTAATTTCGTCAGTACATTGCATAGGATCTTATTGGTGCTTTCGGCTTGCCCGTTAGCTTGAGGGTGATAGGGGGCAGACTTCTTATGAACTACCAAGAATTCTTGGAGCAGATTTTCAATCACTTCATTCAAGAAGTGAGTGCCCCTATCACTTACTAGCTCTATAGGTAGCCCGTATCTTGTGAATACATTCTCAAACAAGAATTTAGCAGTTGCCTGAGCGTCGTTCTTTGTCGTAGCTTTTACCTCTACCCATTTCGTTAGATAGTATGTGGCAACAATGATGTATTCAGCATGTGAACCCTTAGCTGGGGGATTAATAGGACCTACAAACTCTATTCCCCACTTAGAGAATGCACGTCTACCCATCATAGGTTTCAGTGGCATCTCATCTTTGTGTATAGGATACTTAGTTCTCTGGCAAACATCACACCGTTTCACATAGGTATGTGCATCCATGTGAAGGGTCGGCCACCAGAAGCCTGCAAATAGGATAGCTTTAATCACTCGGTCTGGTCCAAAATGCCCTCCTGCTACACCTTGGTGAGCAGTTTCCAAGATCTTGAGATATTCACTTTCATGGACACATAGTCTTAGGTAAACATCTTTACCACGCTTGTATAGATTATCACCAACGAGTGAGTAATCTATGGCTTCTTGTTCTAAACTCCTTTTCCTAGCCAGAGTCATGTCTGGAGGGAATGTTTTCGTCCTCAGAAAGGATACTAGTGGTTCACTCCAATCTGGCACTATGGACACTTGATAAAGTGTGGCATGTTCCACAGGTGGTTTAGTGCAGCAGATTGGGCATTCCTTGCACAACTTTTGGACATCAGCTTCCATAGTTGGCCAATGCACTCCGAGATTCCTTAGTGTCTGCAGGGTTCGTTGCTTTGAGTAGTGTTGCTCTAATGCACCTACATGTGCTAATTGCAACCATTTAGTGTACTCATCCTCTTCCACACAACAAGCCAGGATGCCTTGATCTGTGTGCTTGTACATACTTCCTGCCATGATGTGATACTTTTGGGCTTTTATTACCTCCCTATCCTGTGTGTTTATTACTGGGTGGTTAGGCCCGTATGTCAATACTGGCACTAATGGCTTAGCCCATTGTGGCATCACTTCCAAATTAAACAGGTAAGCATCTGGAAGGTCATCTGACACTCCTTGTGGGGCTTCGCCCGATGTGAGCCTAGAGAGATGATCTGCCCTCAAATGAGTCTTCCCTTTCCTTACCACAACCTCGAAATCATATTCCATTAGCAAGAGAAACCATCTTACTAATCTTCCTATATTGCATGGCTTGTTCACGAGATATAGCAGTGCCTGATGGTCAGTAAAAAATTTGAACTTATTTGCAAGCAAATAATGTCTAAACTTTTTAACTGCATATACCATGCCTAATCCTTCTCTCTCCGTAGTGGTATAATTTCGTTCAGTTGTATTCAATTGTCTACTAGCATAGGCAATTGGAAGATCCATATTACCTTCACCGGTAGGTTGCGCGAGTACACACCCAATAGCATAATTAGATGCATCAACATGAACATGGAAAGGCTTATTCGAATCTGGTGTGGTCAAGATAGGTGCTGAACATAATCGTCGTTTAAGCTCATTGAAGGAATTCTCACATTCATTAGTCCACTCAAAGTTAGTCAAAAGTCCATACAGAGGCAACTCAGCTATGGCTCTCACTTTCCCTTCATCAGTGGATATGCCATTCTTTGACACTATGTGTCCTAGAATCTTGCCTTGCCTGACCATAAAAACGCACTTTTCTGGGTTCAAGCAGACTTGATATTCTCTGCATTTGTCAAAGATTTGCCTGAGTTCAGGAATATGGGTTTGCCTAATGTTGGAATGAGCACAAAGATCATCAACATAGAGTTCTAAGTTCTTCCTCAGGAACTCTTTAAATACATGGCACATCACTCTCTGAAAGGTTGCAGGAGCAATGGTAAGCCCAAATGGCATTACTCTAAAGGCAAAAATGCCCCATTCAGTGGCGAAAGCCGTCTTATGCTGATCTTCTGGAGCTATGGCTACTTGATTGTAGTCCGAAAATCCGTCAAGGAAGCTGTACACTTCCTTGCCTGCTACTCTTTCTAAGAGATGTTCTGTGATAGGAAGCGGATAGTTATCTCGAATTGTGGCTGCATTGACCTTCTTCAAGTTAATGCATACACGCAGCTTTCCATTTTTCTTGGGCACCACTACGATGGGGGATACCCACTCAGTGTGTTCAATTTCATAGATGAATCCAGCTTCAACCAGTCTATCTATCTCCTCTTTGATCTTAGTAGCATAGTTGTCATTGTATGTGTATGGCTTTTGCTTGGAGGGTTTGGCATCTGAGGTCATGGGGATAGTGTGTGCGCATATGTCAGGGTCCACTCCTTTCAAATCCTTGTAACTCCAAGCGAATACATCTCTGTATTCTCTTAGCAAGGTTATTATCTCATGTTCTTCCTCTTCTGTCAGGTCATGGCCTATGTACGTGCATCTCTCTTCTCCTTCTTCGATGGCTACAACTACTTTCTTCGTGGTTTCTTTGTTATCATAGGCCTCCCCTGATTGTGCCTCTCGTTTAGGCATTCTGATCATGACTCTCCTGTCCTCTATCTCATACTTCTTAAAATTTTCCGAGACCTCAAACAAAGATTCTTCCTCTTCTGGTGTGACTTCTCTCTTCTTTCTTTTCTTTCCTTCTTCCTTTGGGGTCACATGTGTGGCTAGCCTTACATCATTTGTAAGCTCTCCATACCTCTGGGGTTGGAATTCTACTTCATAGAAGTATTCTTCATCTGATGCAAAAGGTGGGTCCATAATGATTGACTCTAGATCGGAGTGTCCATGGTTCTTCATTGATGGCTACATCCATTGTTGCTAGGATTTCTGTCCAGCCGTGGGGTTCAAATTCTTCGTCAGGAAAGACTACAGGCGCATAGGCTGGGTCTTGAATGGATCTATGGGTTTCTTTTGCACCTATCTCTCTGGCTTTTTCTCTCTTCTCTTCTTCTACTGCTACTTTGCACATCCATAAGTGGGTGTCTTCATGCATCCATGAGGATCCTGATCCTATGGAATGCACCGATTCCGTATCATCTTTGGCTCTATGGATGGGATTCCATTGGATAGGAGGGACATCTCTATGAGAGTAATCTTTGAGATTGACTTTGGTCATAACACCTAAGTGTTGCAGGTACAAGGAATTGGTTCCCCAGTCCTGTACCACTTGCAACTGTTGCATGAATGGTCTTCCCAAAATCATCCCGTAGGCATGATTCTTGCTAAAATCACAGATAGCAAACGTGTGCTCAAACTCTACACCACATGTAGTGAGAGTTATTCCTTCAACTAGTCCTAAAGGCCTCTCTATGTGGCCATCAGCCATTTGCAATTTCATCCTCGTGGGCCTGAGTGCTGGCTTGCCCCACCGCTTCCATAGGGAAGTGGTAGCAATAGCAACTCCTGCACGTTGTAAAGGTGATCGCAATCCGGGTGGATCGGGTCCGGTCGTGGCACACACAGGGTGTATGAAGCTAATGAATGTTGGAAGGTTTAAAGATGTGAAGGTGAAATTAATGTTGAGTATGGAGAAGAGAGAGATGTTGAAATAATTATGGGAATGGGAATGTAGGAGTGCAAGTTAGATTTATGAACATGAATGATAAGAATGAAAGAGAACCATACATACGAATGAAATTTGGAAGGAAGAATGGTCCATTGAAGGAGCTTCTTAAACACTTCCTAATTCCAATCCATATGCATAGTCTTCTTTGGATGATATGTATGCATGACGAGAATAGATGGAATCCTTTCACATAAATCAGTTTCGAAAGGAAGAATGGTCCAATATTGGAGCTTCTTATACACTTTCAGAAACTAATAAATATGTATGGATTTGTATGGATTATATGCATGCAAGTGAATTATGATGATGGATTTTACTCACAAGCTCAAAGAAACATCCTCACTGGTTCAACGCAATACTGCGGAGCCTTCTCACACATAGAAGAAATAGAAGACATGTAAAAATACTTAAGAGACTGAGAGAGGTGACAAGAGACAAGTGACAAGTGACATGAATTAAAAGAATTTGAATTAAGTTACTTGTAAAAGATCGACCTGGTACGTCATGCTAAGCAGTCTACTGATCAAAGGTGGTTCCGACCCTCAAACCATGACAGTTCAACCGAATGTCACACGTAAGAAGGTGAGTTCCACTCCAGTGACCCTATGTCTGTCTAGGCTCGTAACGTCTAACTAAAGAAGTCTAAGACTCATTAAAATCAGCTCTAACTCACTCACACGCTCCACCGAGGGTGAGTCAAGATAGAGATGCTGGTTTCAAGAGCCTATCCTAAATTGGAGTTCTAACTTAAATTTGAAACTAGGTTCTATACTCATACTAGCTCACCTTGGATCCTCACTCGCTCAACCGAGGGTGATCGTCTCAAGGAAACCGTAAGCTAGCATGAGCCCTATGGATGCCTAACAATGATGCTCTAGGAGTTTGGAGGGGGGTTTATATAGTTTTTTGAATGAATTTGGGCCCTTGGATCTAGAGAAATCAACTCTCAACTCTAGGATCACTACTTTCGATTACAACCATTTGATTAATCAAATCAATGGCTTGGAATTGTTCTTTCTATCAAATCTAGTGTAAAGGAGTGAAATTTAGGCGCCCTCATTCTCCACCATTGGATCTGGGGATGATCTGGACCGTCGGATCAGTGCTGACATCAATTCGGATAAGATAAGCCACTATTTTTGGAGAAACTTTGCATTATTGATCTTTAACTGTCAACAAAGTCTTCTTTTATGGAAAAAGTTCGTGGATCCTCCTTCCTTTATGCTTTAGTGCATCTCCACCCTTGAATAGGAGCTCATCTTGACCGTACACCATGGTTCAATCATATTTTGACATGTGGCAGCCCTTCAAGCCTTCAATTTTCTTATTCTAGAAAACTGCGGTGACCTTGAAAACTGGACTTTGTGCTCTTTGACCCTCCAAAAAGACTTTGATGAAGATGAAACTTTGTAGGACTATGTTTCCAAAGATCTCCTTCAGGAATATGCAGGAAAAACTCCCATATGAATCTCCCTTGTACAAGTTTGACTACATTTGGAAGCTTGCAAGGTGGCATTAAGGTGTCTAGGAAGCTCTGATAGCCTTGAAAATTTGTACAAATATGTAGCCACATATGATCTTTATACATGCCAAACCATATGGCTAACATAATTTTCTATACAAGAATTTGTAGGGTCAAACTAGAAAAATTACATTTTTATAAAATGAACATAGCATATCAATGTGCTACAAAATCCATTTTCTGCTGAAATTTGGGCTATAGACTGCCTTTGACAATCTTTACAAGTATATGGATTTTCATCTAATTTGGTGTCAATGAAATTTTTGCCCTAATTTCCCAACTTTGACCAGCTTTGACGGCTACCATGGACTTTCTTGATTTCTTTGAAACTTTGTATGTGAGCTTCCTTTGACATCCTTGATGCATCTTGGACTTCTCGAGGAATTCTGGCTACCTTCACCAAATATGTTTTTTGTAGGCCTTCACAAGTGAGAGAGGAGAGAAAATCTAGACGACATTCGCCCCCACTAAACCTGCGATTCCTCCGGAAGCGCCACTCTAGCATCTGTGAAAAACAAAATGTTCCAGGCATCAAATTCTTTTATAGGCAACATAAGAAACATGGAAGGAAAATTGATTATATGCATGAATTAGTAGGTAACGTGACATGAAGCAAAATTTGCATGAAAGAAAGAATTGAAACAGGCAACATGAATATGCATGAACAAATAGGCAACATATATGCAAATGAACAAGCAACATTGGCAACAAGAAAGAAAAAAGGCAAGCATCAATATGAAGTGGAAGTGGATGTATTGAGTCGTTTTAAGCATCAGTTCCTCTCATCTTGAAGAAAATTTTGTACCTTTTTCATAAAGCAATCTACCTTAAATATGATTATAAACAAAGATTTAGGATTTTCAAGAGACATCTTTCATCTTTAGCTTATTTTAGATCAACTCCTTTCCTACATAAATATGAATATGCTCTTTCTCTAATAACATGCAAGGAAATCTAACTAAACTCCACTAATGCATAAATCTGCCTATATAGCCCGTGATTTATTCTACTATGCCTCTTTATCCTCCTTTGGCTTGCTTTTTTTTTTTTTTTTTGATGATGATGATGATTCGGCAACTTTATGGTTACGATCACCTTTTTTTTGGATGGAAGAAAGTGTAAACTTCTTGGTAACATGTAGCAACTTTTTTTTTTTTGACGGGGAAAAATTAAACCCCGATACAAGGTACAACCATTTTTGATGACGGAGAACAGTCGTTTAAACTCCGATACAAGTGCTGTGAGATGGACTAAGGATGTAGAAACATGCAATAACAGGAGCTAGGATTTCAACAATTATGCTTTCGATACCGGATACATATGCATGTTTATATATGAAAGTCATGTCACCAAAATAAACCTCCAAATCTACATGCCCTATCTTTCCACAATCCTAGATTATAATCAATTTCTTAGTAGATAAGTTACTACTTAAGATACAATTTTACACAAGTAGAGAAATCATCATTTGCCTTTTTTGACTCAAGTGATGTGGATATGCAATGCAATGCAAAGACTGAAAAAAACATGCATGAAACAAGCATGGAAAAAAAATAGAATGAACTTGAAAAAAAACAAAGCAACATGAACTTGAAAATTAATGATATTTTTTTTCTTTTTTTTAATTTATAACATGGATACTCCTGTTTATGAATCGGCCTCATTGTTGTCATCTTCTTCAATGTCCTCATCCAAAATGTACTCGTCATTATCACGCTTCTTGAATAACTTTATCCTTTTACCTGCAATCAAAGTTTTTAGTGCAACACCATTTAATTCACAAAGAGCATACGTACCATTGTTGTTGACTTTTGATACTATGTATGGCCCAAACCACCGTTGAGTGAGCTTTTTGCGTGCATCATATTGAGAGTCAAATGTACTATCATAACTGAGCACCCAATCTCCTACTTCAATTGGCTTAGGACGCAATCGATGAGTTTTATCAAAATAATGCTTGTTCTTCATTCTAGATTCTCTTAATTTTTCAACAGCATCATCAAGTCTTAATTTACCTTGTTCTAACTGTTTAATACGCAAACTCAAAAAATCATCAGTAGACATGTTTTCAGACCAAGGAAAATTTGACCATGCAGAAATATGAGACTGAATTGGAAACAATGGTTTTTGACAGTACATGAGTTCAGCAGGCATATATCCAGTAGTACGTGTGCATGTCATTCTATCTGCCCAAAGTGCAAAAGGTAAGAATTTAGGCCATTGTTTGATGTCACCATTACATGCTTTAGATATGGCTTTCACAATAGGTGGATGCCCTCTCTCTATTTTACCATTGGCCTCTGGGTTATATGCAGTAGTGAGAGACAAACGAATACCGTGACGCTCAAAGAACTCTTTAGCTTCTCTCGCATTTAACTCTCCACGATCGGCAACTACTTTCTCTATGTACCCAAAGCAACTTATGACATCTTCAAGCAAGAATTTGCAAACATTGTAAGTGGTCTTAGATCGTAGTGCACGTCCCTCTACATGATTAGTTAAGTCTTCTCTTGCAAGTACAATGTAACGCATTTTGTCGATACCTTTAGGCATAGTTACAAGATCTACTACCCACTTGTAGTGAATACAAGGTGGATACGTAGGATGCAATGGATCTCTATGTTTGACTGATGAATGAAGTTGACAAGTAGAACATGTAGAACCATAGCTACTAATGTCAACATACATCCTAGGCCAATAATAGGTACTTCTAATTTTTTCATATGTTCCAAAAAATCCTTTATGACCTGCCCATAATGTCTCATGCATTTCCTTCATTACTTGCAATTGAAGACCTCTCTTTCCTAGGACTCGTTGTGGATTCTTAACCTTACCCTTAGCATGTCTCCAAAGATAACCATTACATAGGAAAAAGTTATAAGCTCGTTTCCTAATGTTACGGAATCTATTCGTAGTCCAGCTAGGTAATGGTTGTAGTGTACTGAGATACTTTCCTATGTCTCTCCATTCATCTTCGTACTCAGACTCATGAAATTTCTCATACTCATATATATGTGGAACATAGTCAACTAAATTCACATTCTTTATTAGATGACTTTCAAGATCATCATCAAATCTAGCTCTCGATAACATATCAGCAACTGAGTTTGACTTACCTGAAATATGAACTAACTCAGGATTTATGAACTTAATATATGAGATCCATCTAAGCATGGCTATATCAGGAGATGAACAATTGGCTATCATTCCAATGAGAGGCAAACAATCAGTCTCAACTTTGACATTTGCACCAATGAAATATTCTTTGTCTGTTTTCAAAGCTGTTACCATACCCCATAGTTCTCATTTGATCTGTGGATATTTTCGTTGTGTTTCATGTAGAATTTTGGCACCAAACCTAATTGCATATCTATTCCCTTCACTATCATCTTGACTTATGACCCAACCTATACCAATAGGACTAGTATCAACAGTCAATATAATAGGTTTGTTAGCAGAATAGTCTACACGCTTAAGGATGGGAGCTTCAAGCAATAATTTCTTCAATTTACGCATAGCTTGAGTGTGTTTGTCAGTCCAAATAAATTTTCGTTTCTTCCTCAACAAGTCATAAAGACAATCAGCAACATGAGCAAAGTGAGGGATCCAAATAACATAAAAGATGTAAGCACCAAGAAATCTACGTACCTCACTCACGTTGTTACATGTTTCAGAAATCTTGCTAATGGCATCAACTTTTTGTGGGTATGGCTTTCGACCATAATGGCCACATAAATGTCCAACAATAAGTACCTCGTTGACACCAAAAACAGATTTCTCTATGGAAAATGTGAGACCTACCTCTTCAAATCGTTGAAATATTCTTTCACAATCAGAGATATGGTCAAGAACAAATTTACGACATCCCGATGAATCTAAAGTAATGTCCTTTACACGTTCCTCATTCCCTTTAATTGGAATATCATCAATGAATGGCATAGTTATATGAGGGATAAAGTCATGTAAGACCATATTCATAGCACTCATCATATGAGCCACAGAATTAGTCGCTCCTTGAGGTAAAGTACACATTCGCACTAAGCCTAAAGGAGATTTCATTGTGGTTATGTCACGACTATCAATTGCTAATTGGAATTGGTCATATCCAGAATATAAATCACCCATTGAATAGATAGAATGTCCTGAAAATGATTCAGCAAACTCATCTACAATGGGTCCTGTTCCTACATTCCTTATGGTGACTTTATTGACGGGTTGGAGATCTTGAATAAAACGTAGTTTCCCATTCTTTTTAGGCACAGTGAACCATCTGTTTGAGTAAGGTGCAAAAGATGGCTCTAAAATTCTCATGTTTATCTTCTCCTTAAGTAGTTTCATTAGCTCAGGTAAGTGAGCCTTTGGAACAGGTATAGGACGAAGATTCCATGGAATATGCGGAATAGTAAAGATTATCATGGGTGCAACTAGCTTAGGATCTACACAACCAATCTCATGAGGATACATAGTAAAGGCTTTTCCATGGCTACGTATGACTCTCTCAAATTTATCTCTCTCTGCTGGCAAAAGAAAGTCATCATCTCTACCAATTTTCACTTATTTGATTGTCTCATCCGTGAATGTATGTCCTATGTTTTTCTTATCCCGAAGAATTGGATCATTTTTCACATCAATAATTTTTTCATTACTTCCTTGAGGTAATGGTTGAGCTATGGGTTTGATTTTTTTGTCTGCAGTTTTGTACTTTGTTTCAACTAAGGCATCATGTGTTTGGTTAAATTTCGAGCACTTGTCAATATTGAGAGCATACTCTTGGATTAGAGCATACTCATCAAGGGAAGAAATAAGAATAATATGGGAATTAGAATTTTGTTGAAGACATAACTCTAACTCCTCAAGAGTAGAGAAACAATGAGATGTCTCAATCCATGCTCAATGTTCTCATCATGTTCCATGATTTTGTTGTTTTTATTTTTTTGGATAAAAGACTTGGACAATTGACTCTTATGAAGAATATCTAATCTAGAATGTGGAAAACAAAGTGACAAACTATTGTACATGTTGGTTGGATGCGAGATGTCAAACCAATATCCACTGTTGTCCTGCTCAACAATGGATTCTATCCGAAATTTTGATCATATGTAGCTCCAAACATGAATCGAGGTGCACAATCACTACAAGCATGCTCATGACCCTGAGTAACAATAGGTTTCTTTCTAATTGACAATCGATTCCTAGGATGATTCACTCCTACTGTCATGACTTGAAGTGATTGCATTCCATCCTTAGACTTAAATCTAGCATAGGTAGACCCATCATCCATGGCTTTAGTTTCCATATGACTCTCACAAATAAAGGGTTGACCTAAGAGAACTTCATAGGAGCAATTATCTTGAATAAAAAAGTGAAACTCTTTTGTGATTCCTCCTATGGATATGGGCACACTAGCACAAGCTCCATACAGGGTACCTACACCATTATTTGCAGTTCTCATACGCCATCCACAATCTTTATCTATGGGCCATCGAAACTTATCATAGACTTCTCTTGAAATCACATTGATTTCAGAGCCGGAATCTACTAATGCATTTACAGTGATAGTGTTCTTATCATTTCCTATTTTAACATACATCTCTGATGTACCTCTAGACCAAAATGTTCTTTTAAAGTGGCTTTCACGATTGTTTTCATGATTTTCATGGTCAGGTTGAATAGGTCCTAAGAAATTTTTATTAACATTTACTTCATCATCATCAAAGTCCTCTTCATCATATTCATCAAAGTTTAAGGCTTCATTCATAGCTTGATCTTGATCTAGAGAATCTTGCATCTCAGTATCTAGATTAAGTGGAAACCTCTTCCTTTTAATTAGGCCGATAAAGTTATCTTTAAAAACAGGCTTTGCAATAGAGAAAACTTGTTCTAAAGACATAGTCACTTGACTCTTAAGCAAAATGTCATCTAAAATCTCCATAGGATCTATTTTTCTCTCAATTTCTGAAATCAAGATGGCTTTAGGTTTTCTCTTTGGTTTCTTTTGTTTTTGCTCAGGGTCTTGTTTTTGTTCATGTTCTCGTGTTTGGTCTTCAGTTTGTTTTGATTGTTCTTGTTTATCCAAAGGCTTTGGTTCTATTTTTCTTTGCTTTGTCTTCTTCCCTTTTTGTTTCTCCTCTTGTTTTTGTTCATTGGGTTGTGCTTCTTGTTTTTTATCTTTGGATTGTCATGTTTCTCCCTGCTCTATGATTGTTTCTATTCCCTCTGAGGTTTGTTTTCGTGTTACTCTTCTTTCACTAGGCTCAGCTTCATCTCTTTTTCGTTTTTCTTCTACATTGGATATGTGAGAAATAAGAGATTGATCTTCTATTGGTGACTCCCAAGCCGTTATTCTCCTAATCTCATCCCGTGCTCTTACTAAAGCCTCTATGGAAAAATCACCTTCCTTTGTGGGTTTACTTGATTCTACTTGTTGTTCATCAAGAGCTTCTAGTTTCACTCCTCTAGTTCCTACATCCGTTATGGTTATATTCTCATAGTGTTTTTTCATTCCTCCCTTACCATAATTTCCTTGCAAAGGTAGCCTAGATCGATAGTCACAGATTTTCTTGTCTATGTCTATTACTAGTCGTTGCTCCTTAGCATCCTTCAATAGTTCGCAATCTCTCAAAAAGTGCTCTAACGAATCACACCAAGGACACCTACGAGGGCCACGCACAAAACCATTTGGATTTTGAGGATTTTGATTAACTTGTGGTGGGAAATTTTGAAATTGAGGATTTTGTTGATATGGTATTGCTTGAACAGGATAATTAGGATTTTGATAAGGCAATTGATGTATTTGAGGAGCTTGGGGAGCAACATGTGGTACTTGAGGTGCAAGAGGAGTTTCCATATTATACGGTTGATGATTTTGAAAATTTTGATTTTGAGGATTTTGAAAAGCTATTTGTGAAGCTTGAGGATACATGTTTTGATACATTTGAGGATTTTGCACATGAGGATGAGGATTTTGCATTGGAGGAACTTGATATGCTTGAGTAGGAGCTACTTGTGGATTTTGCTTGGTAGCTATAACATGTGGATTAGGCTCTTGAAAAGTCATTGGGTTCATTTGATTTTGGAAAGTTTTGGTGTAATTAGATTGTAAAGCATCTATAGTCTTGGCCAAATTGGATTGGGTAGCAATAAGACTTTCCATTTGCTTAGTGAGAATTTCCACTTGAGATTGTTCAACTACACTTTTATTTGGCTCTACTTTAAAACCTTGAGTAGGCTCCATCATTTGAGGAATAGGAGTAGAGTCAAAAAGCATAGCATGGGATTGTTCTCTAACTTGCTCCTTAGTTTGTGGAAGGCTAGCTTGAGGAAGACTAGTTTGCTCATAAAGCATGGATTGCCTTTGATGTCTATGGGCTACAACCTCTACTACTTTACGCACTTTTTGCCAATTATCAGTAAGACCATAACGCTTATCCGGCTCTTCTAATCGCCGTTCAACTTCCCTACGAGTTTCAGGATGAAGAAGTTTAAGAAAATTGATCACAAGATCAGGTTCCAAAGTTATCTTATCCTCATTAGGAAGTTGTTCATAGCGTCTAATATACTCATTTTGTAAGTGAGTAATAGAGCTACTAGGCTTTGGTGAATTGACCCATCGTAAGAATCCATCCCGATTATGTTGGCTATAATCTTCAAGATAGAATTCTTTGAGCATCTCCTTTCTAAAATCACTCCAAGGAAGACTATCATATTGAGTGACACAGTTTATGATAGAGCTATCAACAATTCGTTCAAAGAATGATATCAAAAGATCTTCGGGAAGACCAAAAATCATAGCTTGCTCTTCAAACAAATCTAAGTAGCTTGTAATGTTGATGCCATTGAATTTTCCCTTCTCTCTCAACATAGAAGAGACTATTCTTTGGCCTTGTTTCTCAACAATAAGGGATTTGAATCCTTCCTCCATCTTATGTGAATAAGCAAGTGATGCACGATGCTCTAGATCTCTCACAAATGCATTTACTTCACGACAAAGATGTGCACGATACTGTGAGAAATCCAGTGCAACACTCAAGACTGATGATGATAATATGATGAGGATAAAAAATATGAAACAAAGGATATGGATCACAACCTCCCAACAAGTTCAGAAGCAAATGCCACAAAGCGTTTCACGTCGGGTTCAAATGTGGAGGTGTTCGCAATCCGGGTGGATCGGGTCCGGTCGTGGCACACACAGGGTGTATGAAGCTAATGAATGTTGGAAGGTTTAAAGATGTGAAGGTGAAATTAATGTTGAGTATGGAGAAGAGAGAGATGTTGAAATAATTATGGGAATGGGAATGTAGGAGTGCAAGTTAGATTTATGAACATGAATGATAAGAATGAAAGAGAACCATACATACGAATGAAATTTGGAAGGAAGAATGGTCCATTGAAGGAGCTTCTTAAACACTTCCTAATTCCAATCCATATGCATAGTCTTCTTTGGATGATATGTATGCATGACGAGAATAGATGGAATCCTTTCACATAAATCAGTTTCGAAAGGAAGAATGGTCCAATATTGGAGCTTCTTATACACTTTCAGAAACTAATAAATATGTATGGATTTGTATGGATTATATGCATGCAAGTGAATTATGATGATGGATTTTACTCACAAGCTCAAAGAAACATCCTCACTGGTTCAACGCAATACTGCGGAGCCTTCTCACACATAGAAGAAATAGAAGACATGTAAAAATACTTAAAAGACTGAGAGAGGTGACAAGAGACAAGTGACAAGTGACATGAATTAAAAGAATTTGAATTAAGTTACTTGTAAAAGATCGTCGTGGTACGTCATGCTAAGCAGTCTACTGATCAAAGGTGGTTCCGACCCTCAAACCATGACAGTTCAACCGAATGTCACACGTAAGAAGGTGAGTTCCACTCCAGTGACCCTATGTCTGTCTAGGCTCGTAACGTCTAACTAAAGAAGTCTAAGACTCATTAAAATCAGCTCTAACTCACTCACACGCTCCACCGAGGGTGAGTCAAGATAGAGATGCTGGTTTCAAGAGCCTATCCTAAATTGGAGTTCTAACTTAAATTTGAAACTAGGTTCTATACTCATACTAGCTCACCTTGGATCCTCACTCGCTCAACCGAGGGTGATCGTCTCAAGGAAACCGTAAGCTAGCATGAGCCCTATGGATGCCTAACAATGATGCTCTAGGAGTTTGGAGGGGGGTTTATATAGTTTTTTGAATGAATTTGGGCCCTTGGATCTAGAGAAATCAACTCTCAACTCTAGGATCACTACTTTCGATTACAACCATTTGATTAATCAAATCAATGGCTTGGAATTGTTCTTTCTATCAAATCTAGTGTAAAGGAGTGAAATTTAGGCGCCCTCATTCTCCACCATTGGATTTGGGGATGATCTGGACCGTCAGATCAGTGCTGACATCAATTCGGATAAGATAAGCCACTATTTTTGGAGAAACTTTGCATTATTGATCTTTAACTGTCAACAAAGTCTTCTTTTATGGAAAAAATTCGTGGATCCTCCTTCCTTTATGCTTTAGTGCATCTCCACCCTTGAATAGGAGCTCATCTTGACCGTACACCATGGTTCAATCATATTTTGACATGTGGCAGCCCTTCAAGCCTTCAATTTTCTTATTCTAGAAAACTGCGGTGACCTTGAAAACTGGACTTTGTGCTCTTTGACCCTCCAAAAAGACTTTGATGAAGATGAAACTTTGTAGGACTATGTTTCCAAAGATCTCCTTCAGGAATATGCAGGAAAAACTCCCATCTGAATCTCCCTTGTACAAGTTTGACTACATTTGGAAGCTTGCAAGGTGGCATTAAGGTGTCTAGGAAGCTCTGATAGCCTTGAAAATTTGTACAAATATGTAGCCACATATGATCTTTATACATGCCAAACCATATGGCTAACATAATTTTCTATACAAGAATTTGTAGGGTCAAACTAGAAAAATTACATTTTTACAAAATGAACATAGCATATCAATGTGCTACAAAATCCATTTTCTGCTGAAATTTGGGCTATAGACTGCCTTTGACAATCTTTACAAGTATATGGATTTTCATCTAATTTGGTGTCAATGAAATTTTTGCCCTAATTTCCCAACTTTGACCAGCTTTGACGAGCTTTGACGGCTACCATGGACTTTCTTGATTTCTTTGAAACTTTGTATGTGAGCTTCCTTTGACATCCTTGATGCATCTTGGACTTCTCGGGGAATTCTGGCTACCTTCACCAAATATGTTTTTTGTAGGCCTTCACAAGTGAGAGAGGAGAGAAAATCTCGACGACAACGTGAGTCTAGAATTGCCTTGGTTGTCTACCCCTGATGGGTAATGGGAAGATAGGTGTTTCCCTCTTCGCCCTCACTCATGTCTCCTATCTTGTCCAATGGTATTTCTGGCACTATTTTCTGGGATCCTACCTGGGAACGAGGTTTTGCTATCTCTGGTACTTGTTTGGCTACATGTTTCCATAGCTCTGGCCTTACTTTGAGTAGCTCTTCTAAAGTGAGGTTGCACTGCACTTTAGTGTTCTTTACGACCTCTCTATTTCTAGGTATTACTGAGTCTTCGTTTCTTACCATGACTGTGGGTGCTCTCATACACGTAGACTTAGCTTCCCATGGGCTTGTGAAGTGGGGTAATTCTTGCAGAGAGTTAGACTCAAAGTCTAATCTTTCCTGAGATTGGGTGCTCTCCTGCTCCTCATAAATGGATGGGATGTCTTGTGGGAATTGGTCATGTGCATCATCCACAAGTTCAATGGGAGGAGGGACTTCACTTTCTTTACCCCATTTGTCTTCTTGAATCTCTCGTAAGAATTCTGGTGTGAACCGATTCATAAAAGATGATGTCTCTGGCTCCGTAGAGTTAGGCACATAGGCTTCCTGGGCAGGAAGACCTACACTTTCCCTTGCCTTATCCTTGTGTTGAGAGGCGGGTTCCTTTTCTGATTGTGCAATGAGCTTCTCTATTCTTTCTAACAGTCCACCAAAGTGCAACTGTGTCTTTGCTGAACTAGAGATGTTAAATAGGCGACTGGCCTCAAACATGGTCTGAGCCAATTCCACCATTTTAGCACAAATTTTGGTTCGTTCTAGCTCTAGTTCTGCTCTAGGGTAACATTTTTCATGATCAGTTACGTTTGGCCCTTCTTGGATTCTGGCCTGATAGGTTTTAAGCATCATATTAAGGTCCTCGGGAGTGGGATCTGCTAGGACTTATCCTACTCTAGGGGGTGGTGGGATTAGGTGAGGCGGGTTGGAAGGTGGTGGGTCGGATGGCGATGGGAATGGTGGTGGTGGGGTAGTGTAAGAGGGAGTTTGAGATGCGAGTTCAGTTATCCTGGCCTTTGTTTCTCTGAGGCTTTCCTCGAGTTCACTCATCTTTTTTGCCCATTGCCTTTTCATTCTTTCACGACTATCTCTCCAAGCTCTAGTTCTCTTCTTGGTCATGCTCTCTGTTTCACTCACCTCGGGGCTCTTTTCCTGGCCTACACCTGGGTTCTGCTGTAAGGCTTGGGCTCTTGTGATTAGTTGCATTGGTGCAGTGGAAGTCACACTCCCTGTGGAGTCTACAACTAACCCAATAACATTGATAGGAGTGATTTTCGGCATATTGCTGGGATTCTTTGGACAATCTCGTAAGAGATGCTCCTTTCCACATTCTTGGCAAAACCTCGGGATCGTCACTGACTGGGGTTGTGTAGGTGGAGGTAAGGGACAATCACGAATGAGATGATCTCCCTGACATCTGTAGCATGGTCCTCTAGGGAATGGGGGTCTTACCTGCCTAGGTTGGGGTCTAGAGTTAGGGTTTGTGTACATTACATTTGTGTACTCTGGTTCCCAACTAGGTTCACTTGGTTCTTCACTGTAGTAGGACTCACCATGTTCAGGAGATTGCATGTAGTAGGCCTGGGGGCTATCAATGTGCGTTGAATCAAAGCTATGGTCACTCGGGTCACTTTCAGAAAGCAATGGTGTTACAGGGACTATAGCTCTATTCAGGTTCTCTTCTGCAGCTTCATATTTTACTGGGATCACATTGGCAGGAGCAGGTGGTTGTTGTGCTAGCACTGGCTGAGGTCTCAGTTGGGCATGATATTGAGTTGGTAATTTTGTTGAGGCTTAGTATACTATTGTGGTGGGTATTGACTCTGGTATCTGCCTTGTTGAGGGTATGGTTGAGGGTACGTCTGCCTAACTGCTTGCTTATTGTAGGGGCAATCTTGCGCGGTGTGATTGGTGTATCTTCGTTCTATGGTGCAGTACTGGCTACTAGGATTAACTTGGGGTTGAGCCATAATGGGACAGACATTCGCCATATGGTCACCTCCACAAGTATAACATCTTTTTACTGGGGCGAACCTTGGGATTTGTTTGCTAGAGATACCTAGTTTTTGTGCCACTTTCTCAGCGAGTTCCTCAATTGATGTGGATTGCGTGGAAGAGAGGCTAGAGGCACTATCTGAATCTTTGTATATTTTGGAAAGCTCCAACTCCTCCCCTAGGTTATCCTCAATGTCAATGCACATGCGTACACACTCTTCTATGGTCCTAGGTCCTTCAAGTACACATAAGATCTCAATTTGGTACTTAGCAATCCATCCAAGAACAAAGCCACTTGCTTAGCTCGCGTGGGTAACTCAGGGACAGGGCATCTCTCTAAGTATTGCCTGAATCTTCTTCCTGCAAGTCTCACAGTCTCTTGAGGGGTTTGCTTGAAGCTGTGAATCAACGAGGAAGTGTTATGTCTTATGCCACTTTTAGAGAATTCGTTAATGAATGCCTCTAGAAGTTGGTCTATACACCTGAATTGTCTCTCATTCAATGGTTGAAACCATGTAAGGGCTGTGTTCCTAAGGGTTAGACCAAAAGCATTGTACTGCGTGAATAGATCCTCCACTTGTTCAGCTCTCAAGACTTGCCTAAACTCCGCTACGTGATCATAGGGGTCCCCGGTGCCATCGAAGTAGTTCTTCATGGACTTAACTAGCTGAGTTGGTCTCAAAGTTCTTGTGTGCTCTCTAGGTCGTGGTAGAGGAAGATCATCGGCATTTCTTCGGTTCCCTGGGGCTCTCTGTACCTCTGGTTCTACTCTATTTGTTTATGTCCTCGTTCTTTCTATGCCTCCTGGGTTGGCAAAGCTTACTTCTGGCCTATCTCTATTTCTGTCTCTTTAAGTTCCATGAGCTTGGGATGTCCCAGCTCCAGGGTGACCATAGGACATGTTCGATCTTGGTTGGGGGAAAACGAATTCACCCTTCCCAGTGTAAGCATGTCTATCATGTTTTGTAACCACAAAGATCCTCTCTGAAGCGTGATCTAAGTAGGTCACTCTGCCTAGGCTATCAGGATCTTTGAACTCATAGATCATGATTGTTCCTATATCATTTGGCCAATCAGATTTATACCTCCAAAAGGCTTCGTCAGTCCCTCGGTTCAGAAGCAGATCTATACTCTTGTTGTCCTAGGGGACCCATTCGGGATTGAGGATTCTAGTAAGGACCGATTTGCCTCAGGGGGGTTCTAGGTTCTACACCCATGTTTCCTTGCTCTAGGTCACCTAAATCCGCTTCTGAGATCACATTCTCAAATTCATCTGTCCTATCTGGATGACTGGTGACTACATATATTGTCCCTTCCTTGTCTAGGTATGCTCCGTTTTCAAACTTGACAGCTGGGTGCTCTAGTCCAATGGATTGGTCAGGGTTTTTAATCTGGACCACGGATCTTCCTAGACCGTCCTCATAGATGCTAGCACCTAGTCGGTTGGTCTTAAGGTATTCCAGCTGCATCTTGTAGGGGCCTTCCACCCTATACAGATATGGCACACCTGAACTTCCTGTAGGTCTGTCCATCCCTTGAGACATCTCTGATTCACTTGTCTCAGAGCTAAGGTAATGCGAGTGGTGGCTCAACTGCTGGGCCCAAGACCTAGCAGTATGATTAACGCTAGCCTCTGAAGACCTAAGACTTTGTCTATCCCTTACTAGATGCCGTCCTGATCTAAGGTTCATATGCCTATTTAAGTAGCCCAATTTTTGCCCAAAGTACAACCTCGTTGCCGATCAATTGGTGTCAGTCACTTGATTCTTTTTTAGTGTGTTATCGTGTTCCTGATCTTGTCTGATATCGCGTCATCAGGAATAATTGATTTGATTGTCCGCACTTGAGTTGATCGTCCCACGTTAAGTTCTTTTCCTTTAAAGTTATCGACCGTACAAAGATTATGTTGTTAGCTTGAACTTGAGTATTTAGGTAGTCTTCAACTTGATAAATGCCTATCGCCGCCCTGGCCTACTCCTATCACTAGTCGTTCTTAGCCTAAGCTAGGAATTGACAGAGGGAGTTGAGAATATTCCGACCTTTCTTGTTGATCCCTTGTTCTTTAGTGCTCGAGAACCCGATTCTCAAGCTTGCACAAAGCCCTTGCTTTGGATGCTCTCAATTGCTCTCAATAGACCTGTATCAGTCTCAAGATTAGCTCAAGACTTAAATTCAAAGGACAAAACCAAGCACTTTCATTCATGTATCACAAACACTAATTTGCACTGTGATTTTTTGGAAAACAATTCTAGAGATCCCTGAATTTTGTTCCCCCTAGGTATGGTCAACTTCAAAATATCCCACGAGCTTTCCAACAAAACAAGAATCACAGCAAAAGGATTTCGTATGAGGAAGTTATGACAGTTCAGGGTTCTGGTGCTAAAACAGGGTTCAAACAGGCTGACAGATCACAGGATTTTTCTCAAGAACACATGTGTAGGGACCTCAAAAATCACTAATGACTCTCTAATTATGCCCAAAATTTCCCAAGGACTTGGAAAAATTAACCCTAAAATTTTGGCCGAAAAGTCTGTCAATCGTGATCGACAGGTCTGTCAATCGCGATTGACAGAGGTGTCCGTCGGGGCCTGTCGGTCGCGATCGACACGTCAGTCACGATTGACAGTGTCAATCGCGATCGACAAAGTCGGTCGTGAGTCCTGTCAATTGCGATCGATGGTGTCAATCGCGATCGACACTTTTTCTGGGTTTTTCGCCGTGAATTTAGTCGATCGGGGCTGTGTCCGTTGCGATGGACACGTGGCTACACGAAAAGTCAATCAATCATTGAAATTCAGTCGGTCGCGATCGACGGTGTCAATCGTGACTGACAGAGGTGTCGGTCGTGGCTGTCGATCGCGATCGACGGTGTCAATCGCGATTGACAGGGTCCTACGTGGCAGTCAGTCGGTCGTGGGGTCTGTCGGTCGCGATCGACAGGTCTGCCGGTCACGATTGACAGGGTCTGTCGGTCGCAATTGACAGATGTTGTCGATCGCGATCGACGGTGTCAATCGCGATTGACAGAGAAACACGGAATTTTTCAACTGTTTTTAGTGATTTAGAATGTGCTCATCATGTAGATTATGCTGGTGCACTTTGTTTTACCAAATGGGTGTTTTTTATGTCGATGAGTCCTGCAACACAGAGACAGTTTCGTGACGTTTCGTACCTGCGCGGAGTGCTGCCAGTACCTGCAAGAAATCTCAAGAAACATGCAAAAACAACGCACACAAAATCGCTCTCTCGCTCTCTCTCACAAGTGGAATGAGGGAAATGAGGTGGAGAAGGTGATATAATCAAAAACTGAAAATTTTCGCGATGATGGAGATGGAGGTTGGAGATGGTGATGATGATGATGGTGAGGTAAGAAAGAGAAAAATAAGAAAAGTAAAGAGATTACCTACAACGCCAACGTCTCAAGTCTACGTCTTACCATCACACGCTCGTCCTCAAAGCTCGATCCCCGGCAACGGCACCAAAATTTGGTGTAGCTCAGTGATGAGTAGCACCTCCTTTAATGTCAATCCGGGAAGACGTGAGGATGGTATGATGACCTCAAGCAAGTGATGGCACAAGTGCGTGAGTGAGAAGCACACTGACATGCACACACATACACACACATGCGCACATACGGCAAGACAAAGAGTGAGAAGCAATGGAGTTCTTAGATTACTTTCACAAAGCTCATACAAGTTCAAATCATTTACAAGCTAGCCTCAAAAATGAGCTCTCTAGCTCTATTTATAGTTTTTGACTAGGTTTTGGCCGTGTCCAGACCTAGTGTCCGGCCTAGTTAAAAATTAGGTTCTCTACCCTATTTGGAGGTTCAAACGAAGTCTAAAAAATGTGAAAACTGACAGGTAGGTACTTCTAAAGCTCCTCAAGCTCAAGGACTCCTTGGCTTGCACAAAATGGAGCTACAAAAATATGAAATGGTATTTACAATGGTTTTTAGTGATGAAAATCACTATTTTTGTAGGGGTTTCTATTAACGTTTTGACATACATTTCTTGGAGCTCCCTACTTGCTCCTTCTCCTTGTGTGTCCATCTCTTTTATATGCGTTAGTGTCCTGAAAAAATATTGGCCTACTTGCCAGATCGTCGTTGACTGCTCTGTCTGCTTGTACCTTCTCTTCTCTCTGACTCCCTCTGTAAGCTTCCTTGCCTTGTGAGTCCTTCAGTTCCAACAGGAGTGTAGAAGGAGATGGTGCTAGGAAGAGAAAAATTGGAAGTTTGAAAGCACTCATTCATACCAATTTCAAGAACATTATGCACCATGTGATTGTTTAATATGCTTATGTAGCTTTTTGTGACAAATTAAATGGTGATTGAATGAAAATAATCAGACATTGATGTCCTAAAAGAAGAATTCCAATAAGAACTTTCTTCATAAACAAAAAAATAGCTATAGAAATATTTTTTCTCCAAAGTGAAGATGAAAAAAGGATTTATCAATACAAGATGATATGTTTTTATTAGTACCTATGAAATGAAGAGTTATGGATTGTATAGAGATTTTGAGATCTTGAGAAAATGATTAGCACATTATCTTCATTGTAGCTCTTGAATCCAAAAGTATGCTAGCATAGCCAGGTTGGTGCTATAAAGAAGCTTGGACAAGGTTCAAGATAATGAATACATTAGTTACTTTTGGATTATTAAAAAATCTTAGCTTAATGGTCAATTATCAAGGACAAGAAGAAGGAGTTCTTGAGTTCAAACCCTAAGGGACCATGGGAGAGAGTTTTTCACAAACAGATCTAGAGCTTTCTAGAAGCATCCACTCAAGTTAACAAGATTTAACTTGAGTTCAAAGAGAATTAACTCGAGTGGTGGGTACATTTAACACCAATAGACTCTAATGGAAGGTGTTGAAGTAGTGCTAGAGATTGCACATTCATATTTGTGTTGGAGTTTGAGGTCTATGGAAGCACGCGAACAACACAAGGAAGAAGAAGAAATTTGGAGCACAACATACAATATATATACAATCCGGGGTCCTAGTGTGTTCACACACATAACTACCTAAATATATCAACAAATCCCCCTTGGGAGTGATGTGGTGAACAAGGAGCTAGCACTCATGTATAAGGAAGTGCTATGTGGAATCAATCCACAAAAGGAAGTAAGCCCAAAGCTTTGCAGAAAGCTTCAAACTTGTCCCTAGGTAGAGCGTTCATGAAAAGGTTTGCAATGTTCTCTTGTGTGGACACATATGCCAAGATGATCTCTCCAACAAAGAACCTCTCCCTCACATAATGATAATGCACCTCAATGTGCTTAGTGCAAGCATGGAACACAAGGTTCCTCGCAATTGCCAATGTGCTCTGACTGTCAGTGAAGATGGTGGTGGTAGAAGACTGACCAAAACCCAAATCAGCCATAAGGTGTCTGAGCCACACACACTCAACAGTCGCTATGAAAGCTTCCCTATACTCAGCCTCACAATTGGAAGTGGCCATAGTAGGCTGCTTCTTGCTCAACCAAGATATACATGAGCTACCAAGCATGAAGCAAAAGCCACATAAATCTAGTGGCAGTGAATCCCCCCTTGGGATAAAACAATCCAAGTAGTCGGGTACCACTCAAGTGGCAAAAGATGCACTTAACCACATGCCAATGCTTGACACCTAGGCAATGCATAAACTAGCTCATCTATGAGACAACAAACTAAATATCTAGCCAAATAATGCACAAGTAAACAAGCATCCAACAACCTACTGATAGAGAACATCATCAAATGCATCTCCAGCATCATGAAGACTCAATCCTAAACATGTCTCCATAGAAGTGGCAATAAGTTTGTAGTCTTCAATGCCAAAACACTACAATAATGTGTCAATAATATATTTTGTTTGACACAAAGATATTTTGACATCAACTTGCATAAATTGATTGCCCAAATAATTATGCAAATGCCCGAAATCAGACATCTCAAATGAGGCATGCAAATCTCAAAACCATGTGCAATCAGAAGTTGCCTCATTAGGACTAGCACTAGACTGTCCACCTATAAAAAGAGGGAGCAAAGTATCATACATGTCTTTGGAGCTAATTGATGTCTCCTTAGTACATGAAAGTAATGGCTGAATAACATCTTCCACAAAAACAACATCACAGCTAACCAAAATGCAATTAGTCTTTGGACGATATAGATGATAGCCTTTACTTTCAAGATTGTACCCAATAAAAAAAAATTTCACTACTTTATCATCCAATTTTTTGGGTTGTTGTTTAGGCACTGATACATATGCCAAAACCAGAAAAACGCAAATAAGCAATAGATGGATTGCGACCATGTCAAGCCTCATATGGAGTGATAGACTGCATCGCTTTAGTGAGACACCTGTTAAGTACATATGTTGCACACATAACAACCTCAAGCTAGAAACTATGTGGTAAAGCCTGACTCTTGACCATACATCTCGCCATCTCCATGAGTCACCTGTTCTTCCATTCAACAACTCCATTCTGTTGAGGTGTATATGGCACTATACACTGATGTTTTATCCCACGTTCAGCTAGAAATGCATTAAAGTCAAAGGACATATATTCCCCCCTGATCAAAATGAAGGGTGCCCATTTTACATGCTGATAAATTTTCAGCCAAAACCAGAAACTGTTTGAAGCACATAAACACTTTCGGCTTTGCTTTGAATGGATACACCCATGCATGCCTGGAAAAATCATCGATGAAAGTCACGAAGTAAAGATAGTTTCCAAAAGAGGGTGTTTGCATAGGACCACAAACATCACTGTGAAGAAACTGCAATTTCTAAGAAGCTTGAATTGAACCCGCCTTTGGAAAGGAGGAACGTTGCATTTTGCCCAAAATACAGCCTTCACAAACATGTTTTCTAGGTGCCTCAAGTTTGGGCAAAGAAGACACCATTTCATATTTTTGCACGCGTAGCAAACCAGCAAAATTCAGATGACCAAAGAGTGCATGCCAAAGCTTTGCATCTGACCAGTACATAAAATGCCAGAAGCAATAATCACATCGTCATTTGACAGATCATGAACTATACATCTGTCATCAACAAATTTCACAACCAAGCCAATCTTGGCTAAAGCTAAAATTGATAACAGATTCTTCATGATCCTTGCACAAATAAAGCATTCGACAATTTAAGAAAAAACTATTGGTGCAAATCCAATCCTACATACTTGGACAAGTAGTATGTATCTCATATAGTCACATATGACTATTCTTTTGTAAAACTCAATTTACTTTTTATCCTTGTAAAAGTGCATATGATAATTGCACTAGACCCACGTGGAGTTAGGAGGAATCAAATCTCTAATTCTTGGTAGTTTATAGATGAGAAAGTAAAGCCTAAAGATCAGGACTCACTTTATGGTGAGAGCTTGAATTTGAATTCAAAAACTTGGCTCCAATTCTAGCCATAAAAGTGGATCAAAATCTCACATGGACATGAGCCCGATTTGGAGATCAATTGAGAGGGGTTTCTTGTGATTAGTGAGCTCATTCCATAACTCTATCACTACCCTCGCATTGGTGCAATTATACATTGCCAATGTCATTGTATTTCTATGTGATGTAATACATACATATTGATCATATCTCTACTTCTCTTCTTTACTATGATCATGGCAGAATAGTAAACTTCCCAGAGCTTGTTCTCAATGCCAAGTTGATCATTTGATGTGATTTAAAGTGCTATAGACTCATCACATTGTCTACTTCATAGCTACAAAGTTTCATTGTCATTGCTTTTCTCAATCTTGAGATATCTTCACATTACTACTCACTAGTATGCATACTGCAACACCCTGAAAATGCCAGGTTAATCTTTCAACTTGATAAGAATCATTCTTACTGTAAACTTGATTATTTTTATTGAAATAGCTCATGATTGGTAGCTATTGTTGGAGGAGATGGTGGAATAGTCTTCAGAGATGAAGTAGTGTTGCTTGATCCTGCTTCACACCTCCCAAGAATGATTGTTGGAGAGTGTGGTGGGATTCTTTAGCTGGCTAATGATCATAAATAATCACCTATGTTGCTTGGAACATGTTCCACTAATCAATGGATCAAAACAGATAGGTAGGAATTGATCCAAGACTAAGAAACTTGCTATTCTTGTCTATACCCCTTTTCAGTATTTTAAACGGTTCTCTAAGCATAGGTGACAATTCTCTTAATTCCTTTCAAAGATATCTAATTAGCTTAGATATATATCAATCATGAGTAGTTGATGCATGCGATCTGAAAGTGTCCTCCATGAGACCATAGTGCACCATATTTGTAGTACTCCCAATCACTCCCCTTTGTGAGTTCCTCCTCTTCTTCAAAGACATCCTCACATGTTGCCTTTACTTGTGAAACAATTGTA